>JANIJG010011759.1:0-25927 GCA_024611175.1 Megaceryle torquata | reverse complement strand
ACACAACCCCTCTACCCTTCATTCCCCACTTAGACCACAGCAAAAGAAACACGAGTTACTGGTAACCCGGCGGAAGGAGGGGAAGGAAGAGCGGAGACAAAGTCAGCTTTTACAGACTCTGAACAGAAGCCAACATCCAAAAAATGTCAAAAACATATTTCTAGTACTAACAAGAGTTAGCAAGAGCCAACAGATCCATGGAGAGGGTTTTTTTAAAACTTTTTATTTATTAAAATTCTCTAGATAAAGATTAACTTTCTTTGCACAATATTTATTGCAGCTTCATCTGCATAGGAGCTCCAAGTGCTCTAAGAAATGGGTTTTTAAATTGGCCAGTTTTGCTGTAGATTTCATGTCCTTCTTGATGCATTATTTTCTAACTTTTTATAATTGCTTTCCTCAAAGGACCAATGGTCTCACTATAAAACGCCTTCCCCTCCCATTCCTGGTCATTGACTACACTTTTTATTTTGATTCCCCCCCCCAAAAAAACCCTTTCTTTCCGAGCTTTCCTGTTAAGTAGGCAAAAAGACCTTCTCATCGCACCCCCTCCTTGGAGCCCATGGTTTTCTCGATCCCAAATATTCAATTCAACCACACTCCTCATCTCCCTGTACTGTTTTACGCTTTTCCTGATGGTTTTTTCCTTCTTATTTTTCATTGCAGGAAATGGTGATTCAAAACAAAGGTATGAAGCAGAAGTTAAGTTGTCTGCCTAAAGTCAAAATGACAGCATGGGAGAACAAAGCCTAAATTCTGTGTCCCACACCGTACTAACATTTTAGGCACAGTTCCTCCTCAAAACACTGAATGAAAGTAGCTCATTTGTTTAAAGAAATGGCTACTCAGCAATCTGACTGCAGTGTTACAACGACATAAATTCAAGCATATTTTCTACACCACAGTATGTGGAGGCTCCCATATCTTTATGTGTTAGACAATGTAAGCCAGGTGACCCTGCAGCCAAAGCAAATTGGTTTTCAATCTACACTAGGTTCAAAGTACCTACAGTCACCATGGAGCAGTTCAGGTGATATAGTTCCACCTCCCCAGTGTGCTCACAGTAGTAATTTCTCCAAACAGAAGCTTTTTCCAGCTTCCAAAGCTACATTCATTACAGGAAGCATCATCCACCACTGTACTATGGGGCAAACTTAGTTACTTTCCCATACATGGTGTTTTTACTTCCATACAGTGCTGTTGAAAAACCTCATTGCTGATATAAAAAACAAAGGTGCAAGTCCAAACATGTGCTAACCTTCCATCGCATCAAGCAAAAATATTTTAAAATCTTTTAAAAAAAAGAATGGAAAATTACAGATTAGACACCGCACATTACATTTGGCTAGGATGCATCGCAGCATTTAAACAGCTGTTACCCAAGAAACAAATCCCTGGGTCCTCCTGATTTGGATAGACCAAATTTGAATGTGGTAACACAACAGCCCCTCCTATAACATTTCAGTTTAAGGGCTCACTATTAGGTTCTGCTATGACAAAAAAAAAAAAAAAAAAAAAAATCCAACTCCAAAACATCATTTTCTTGAATGAGAACAAGGAGTTACAAAATGTTACTGCAAATCTCACTCTGTGGGATAAGGAAGAAGAGCTGGACCTGCTATGGAGACCATCAAATGGGGTGGGTAGTCAAGCAATCAAAGTAGTAAAGATAAAGGTGAATATAGTATCTCGCCTTCAGATACCTTGGGGCTAGCAAACATTTTGTTCATAGGAAATTATACAGCTCTAGATCACTGCCTATTGAGATCTGCTATTCACAGCTTTTTTGCTACAACATGAATGGCTTATTAAACCTACAACATATCTGTTTTAGTTAACTTCTTGGTGGAGAGGGGCCAGGAAAACAAAATGTACTTAAATGCTGAATTTTTTTTTCCAGGCTGAATGCCTTTCATCCAATAAGACATTCAAAGCAGTGACCCAGCAAATGGATTGAAAAAGCAATCTTCCGTCTCAGTGCCGCATTATCATTCCTATTCAGTATTCTCGGTGAGATATCTCAATCAGCTGGATGTGTGTGTAAGTGACAGCGCAGCCCATTGCTGGGTTAATTAAACATTTGACTTTAACACCCTCCCCATCATTAAGCAAATAAAAACAGATAATTCAAACTGCACTTCATCCATGGGGTACACAACATACATGTCAAAATTAAGAGAGTCCAAGGCCCTCAGGGAGTTCTACTCGGGGAGGTAATCAGTTTAAATCTTATCTGGTTTATCAATTATTCTATTGATTAAAGCAGGGTGATTATACAAAACTCCCTCTTGCCACATGGGATACATGTCAGCAGAGCAGGACAACACAGGGAGGCTCAAAAACGATTTAAAGAAAATACAGACAGATGAATAACAGTCTATTAGTACATGCCAGCAATCCATAGATGGAAAGCCTGATTCTTCTTTTTAAGTAAGTGAATTAAAGTCTTTCCAAATTAGATTGCCAATGTTGTTACTTCATCTGCTTTAAAATCAAATCTATATGTTGGAAGGGCAACATTTCTTCGTTTTAAGCAGATGATTTCTCGCTCCGTATTTGAAACATGTTTTATTGATACTGGTCTTGGAACATAACAAAGACACCAAATGCAAGAAATCCCAAACTCTTAAAAGCCATTATACTTACCTACCGATGACTCTCCAGAAGTATATGGAAAGGGCATACTAAGTACTTGAACTCTCCCTCTCCCACATACATACATGACATAGGCTTAAGTAAAATTCTGTATTTTAACTATTAGCATGTGACAGCTCATCTCAGACATAAAAAAATTGTGCTCAGGAGTTTTGGAGATTTTTTGGGGGTCCTCGTTAGCAGCTGAGGGAGCTGCCATGGCCACATTCTCCTGATTTTCAAAAGCCTTCACACAAAATCCCACCGCAATAGTCCTTAGTGCAATTTCTGTCTTGTATACAGCCACAGTACACAAAACAATTCCAATTACTCAGTTTTTGTTTCTAGGTGAAGAAAGGTTCAAAGGATCTTCCAAGGTCCATTCATGTCTTGAATCTGTATGCGCACATCCACTATCTTCCCAGTAACATTTTGTTTTGAGTTTTATTTTCCTATCTTAAACTGGCCTGTTACAAGACCTTGCCTTATACACACAAAGCAGGAACCTTTTAAAAATGAAACGCTGCAATCTACAACAACAATGGAAATTTATTTCTAGAAGTTCCCTCAAAGCAAACAATCATCAGCAGAAAAAAAGATCAGCTCTAAACAACGGACTTTTCCTACATCTCCTACAATCTGTTTCATAACGGTCAGACTGGTAGCATGAACTATTTATTAGTCATCTCATCAGGTCTCAATTTTGAGACAAACAGAAGGTATGAACCACAGTGGTCAAAACACTGATAAGCCAGAGAGCCCCAGTGCCCCACTGGCCAGTGCTGCTGGAGTTGCAGCCACAGAAATTTTAAGAAATAAGGACAACTAAAAAGCTGGCCAGAGGTACGTTCATGCCCTTCACTTTCAGAAAGGGATTGTATGCCACTCCATATTGGCACTGCGTGTGCATCCAACCATACTTCAGCCTCTTCCTCATAGAGCTCTTTTCTTCTTTGGAAGCAAACTAAAAGCCTGCATTAGCATGCTGTATTTTACTCTCACCACTAGAAATACTGAGGGTGCTATTTGTAATTGTATTCTTTTAAGAGGTTTGTTCTCTGCAGCTGTTTTCTGCTTGCAGTGTATTTTGTGTAATCAGCACATCATCATAAATACATTGGCTGTTCCCCTGAGGGAAGCTGTCACTGTTTAATTTACAGAACAACCTGGCCAATGTGAATTCTAACACTACAGCACTATGGCAAGAAGTTACCACACTCAGAAAAACAGGTTTCTATGAATTTTTATATCAAGAGCTGGTCCCAGGACAATTTAGGTTCTAGAAATAGATTGTTTCTAAAAGCACTTTATACACTGGATGGAATGCATTTTTTCCCACTTGCAGCTTAAGGCAGCACCAAATTCAGTCCCACGTTATTTTAAAGGTGACAACTCCAATCCTCCCAACATGACCATCTCCACTTCTAATTTCTGCCAAAAAAAGGCACTGCATTTAGGTGTTCTTACGCTACACTCCAGTTTTTTAATTCTTTTTTAAAACAACCCAAAACATTAACGTGTGTTGTCTTCATTTCAACAAGGGAAGGTACTTTGTTGCAAGGTCAAATGTTATTACCTACATCAAAGGATTGCTGCACAGTTTATTACTCTGAAGATGCAATAGAAAAGCAAGGCATAATCCTGAAAGAGTAAAAACGTATACAGCTTTATTGGCTGAATGAAGAGTTGTTTCCTTTGTTTACTAGATATATGGTTGTATTTTGAGATTATAGATCACAAGAATTATTGTGAACACAGGCAAAAGATGAATGGTTTACCTTACTATATACAGACATAATTTAGAAATTCCATAATGGTACCAAATCCTACTGGTAATCATTAACATAGTAAATATGAACCCCAAATCAACATTTAGGCATAACCAGTGAGTTACTTGGATATTTCATTAGCAATGGCAACTTAGAAGCAGTTTACCTGCCTATTTGGAAATGGAGTCAAGAAAGCTGACAACTTTAGTTTTTAATACATAAATGTTTGTGTATATATATATATATATAAATGCTAAAAAGAAACAGCTACAAATGTAAATAAAAATCAAAACCAATTTAATGGATAATTTTTTGGGGAATTCTCCTCCAAAGAGGAAAAACTATTACCTACATTTTTTTATTTTTCTTTTTCAATCTGCCTTTCATTTTATGGGGCAGGAGGTTGTTAAACAAATTTCAATGAAACTGAAAATTCCCAAGTTCTGTGTATAGCATCACTTTGCTAATTCTCAATGGTAATTAGAAGCCCTGCTTAACATCACCAGACACAGGGCAAGTATACAAACATAATAAAAAAGAATCATGCACATCATAGAGAAGCGTTTATGTATTTTGACAAGCATAGTTTAATTTTACTTAGGTTGCAAAGCATTCTAGTAAATTATTTTCACCTATTTGAAAAGAAACAAAAATCTAAGGAACAACTACTGAAGCAAAATAAATACCATCTCATCTCTGATAGGGCTTATGAGAATGATCTACCAAGCATATAGAAAGCTGAGTGGAAGCGGCTGAAATTTTATGGAAAACTGAGTCATCTGGTTGCCTACAGAAGAAAGAACACAGGACAGAGAATATCTGACTGTCTTTATACACCATGGAAGTAGTAGCCAACACAAAGCAGAAGAAATAAAAAGAAACCCCCCTGACACAGTGTAGCAACCTATTACTTAGAGGTATGAATTTTTAAGACTAGAAAGTGTGTTTTTACTGAGTGCTTGGGTTTTTTCCCCTGAATTTTACATGTGGTCACACAACAAAGAAGAAATATTTCACTTGGCTCTCCCTATACCCGTGTGCCTTTAAAGTTATTCAGAACTACCTCTCAAATATATTCCCCAAGGGTGACTGAATTCTGACTAAGATTGGCTTAAAGGCCAGATAATAAAGTACCTGATGGCTTCTCTAAATTTGCAGTAAAATTTCATATAAAAAAAATTTAATTGTTTTTTAAAATAAAATTATTAAATATGGTATTAGCTCTTTGACAGTTCTGCAGAAATAGGTAAACTTGATCCTATGCAGCTGGCTCCCTCTGAAGCACTTGCCCACGGAGCCACCAAATTCAAAATGTTAACCAAGCCAAAGGATTTCCAGCGGGCTCCGCTGGCGCTAACTGCGGAGGAACACTTGTAATGGCTGTGAGGGACTGCAGTGGCGTGCACTCAATGCCCGCTTTCTCCACATAAAGCAAGCAAAATTACCATTAGCCACGGGAAGAGCAGGGGAAAGTCTCTAAAATGTTATGTGAAGAAATGACACATTGAATAACGTGCAGCAGCAGTTTCGTTACCGATCCCGACAGGCCGCGGGCCCACGGGGCCGGCTCGGTGCTCCCCGCCGCCCTGCAGTACCGGCCGGGGCCGTGAGAGCGCAGCACAGCCCAGCACAGCCCAGCTCGGCCCAGCCCAGCCCGCGGGACGGCCGAGCCCCCCGCACCCCCCTCCTCGAGACATGCGCGGTGTGCGCGCACACGCACAGCCCGATTCTAATTCAATTAGCGCAGTCTGCAACTCCAGAAAAGAGTAATTCAATTAGTGCATTGTGCAGCTCCACAATACCTCCAAGCAGATGTTCGCAGTCCTGAGGAACTGGAGCTAGCTTTAAAAATACCTGTCTGCCTTCCACTCGTCACCACGGCTTTACACACCTTTCTGACTTCCGACAAGCAAGGAGAGAAAACCCAGATGAGTTTTGTTTCACTTTTTTTTTTTTAACTAATCTGCCAAACTAATGCCGCTGCGCTAAAGACCTTGCCCTCTCCTTATCAACAAGAGCACATTACATAGTAACGACACCGCTAATGCAGAGGCTGAAAGAGGGGAGGCCTTTTAGCTACAGTGCAGCTTAAATTAATCATCATGCTGGGCATACTGGGGTGGTATTTCACAATGACAGATACTGTCACACTTCTTGATACTCAGACTGAAGAACTAACAAAAGCATGTGCAACTTTTGGCAATCAATGCAGGTGCAGAATAAACATCAATTTCTAATAATGACATTGTAATATACTACCAAAAAAAAAACCAACCCCAAGCTGTCTCCACTGATCCAGAGGACTAATTTGCCACCTGAAAAAGAGGAAGGAGTCTCTTGTTGTTGCTATTACCCAAGAGCGGAGACCTTGTGGCACAACCTGGGGGCTCTCAAGAGTTTGGTGGGCTTCCCAGCATCATGATTAACAGCACAGGCTACATCACCAGCCAGACAAGGCGATTAGATTTAAAGGAGGATAAGCCCTAACTATGTTCAACAAAGCTGCTCCGTAGACACTGGGCATTTACTTTGTTAAAAAAATAAAATAAAAATCTCCAGCTAGGATAACCCTCTTGGTCCTTCCACAGTAAAGCTCCCAAAAGTCTGAGCCACAGATGGCGGCTGGAGTCAAGTGCAAAAATTACGCAAGTAATTTGGCTTCATTTCTGCTCCTTCTTATATCCCATCTCATGCCTTTATAATCGCTGCTGCCAGGTGGTAAGATGAGGAGAAACAGGAGAAACTGCTGCTGAACAACTCCAACAAGAAACTTTGCTTAAAAAACCAGGTGTCAGATCGTGGCAGTTCAATATTTCATAGCCAATACAAGGAATGTGCAACAATACTGCAACTTTAAATCTTTGCCTCCCGTGTCAGTCTCTTTCCTCTCATTGTAATGCCAAAGGGAACAGCAATCAGAGTGGAGATGTTCAACGTGATAGAGGTCAGGACACCAGTGGATCAACGTACCAGAAACACGACCTTGTTTATTTTTTTCCCCAGTATTATTGTTTACAGGGTGCTTTGCTCATGTACCTTGTGGTTCTTAGCTAAAAGATGAAATTACAGCCCAGGATGAAGCGCTCAGGCACACATCCAATTTGTGTTTCCATCTCAGAAAACAAAAAGCTTCTGAGGCCCTCGGGCTGCCATTCAAACTTGGAGAGGCTGACATTTTTAACAGCATGAACCAGAGACTGGCAGAGGGAATGATCTAATGCATTTCTGACTTGTCAATCAAAGATCTCACCTCTGCTGTCTTGTAAACAGTTGGGGGCCACCTAACTACAACTCATAACCAGAGGAGAGCCTGCCGCCAGCCGGGGGGTGCTGGAGCCACATGCTCTGGTTATTAGTCACCAAAATTATGATTCCATTTTAGAGGCGCACAGTAAACAGCTCATGGGCAGATTTCACACTGCCACCGGGAGAGCGCAAGGGGGGAATACAAAGCAGGCTTGGTCGAGGGTGGCCATGTCCCCACACTGATGGAGTCCATTGACCGGACATCCCATTTCTCTCCCAGTAAGAGACAGAACTATGCACACCAGCAAACACTGGCTCCAAATCCAACAGACTTCCTTCAAATGCATTTCTCACAAATGCTTTTCTGAGCAGGCACAGTTTGCTCACCCCAAGACTTTAGCTTTAACCTCCCATATAACCATAAATAAAGTACTACTACTCACATTTACCAGCAATAAAATGTCAACTTAAGGCAAAAATGCATGGACAGGCTGAAGAAAATTTACAGAGAGAACAATTTAACAACCACACTACTTCAACAAATATTCCACTTCCTAACACAAAAATACAAACCTGGGGAAAAAAAACCAAAAACAAACAAACAAATGTAAAAATCATTTGAGAAATGAGTTTGTCTCCTCCTCATGGGTGCAACAAGCTTCCATCACTATGCTTTTCTCCAAAAGTGATCTCAGCCCAAAGAAAGAAGCAGTGTACATCACATCCATGCTGCACAACTTCAGGTGCTCCCGTTTACTCCAATTTGCCTAGCACAGTACACTCACCCTTGCCTCAACCAGGACAGAGACTTTTGCCAAGACAAAGGACACCTTATTTCTGCAAAACCAAGCAGAAAGCAGTCCCCATCCTCTGACAAACCCTGACATGCAGTTCTTTACAATCGAGACCTTCACTTCAGGTAAAGCAAAATGTGAATTTCTGGCATTCTAGATAGAGACTTCTGCATTCAGCAAGATGCTGCTACCTCCATCATGGAAGTTAATCATCCTCTGACAACTAGAGCCTGTTACAGAAATAGAGTTTCAGATCTAGCAAATTAGAGATGACATGACAACTCTTCACTTTTTCACTGGTGCCTAGGTTCTAGACAAAGTAGGAAAAAGGATGAGTCTTGTCCCCAAAAGTTTACCATCTAAATTGGAGCTGATAGTGATGGGTGTCAGTGAGGTAAAAAGAAAGAGCTGGACTGTTCCCTGTGATTACCCTGATACATGACCTATAACAAGACTTTTAAATTGCTCCTTAAGTCTCCTCATTGATACAAGAGCTCATAGAAATAAATTCAAGGAAATACTATGGTCTTCTTCAAACCTGGAAGGATTAATACAATCATTTCCTTGGCATAGTTGATGGTTGTAAATGTAAAATAGAATTTTCAAAGAACTGTGGCTAATAAAAGCAACATAACCGGAGCCTTGTGAGCATGCATGGGAAGTATTTTAAAAGGAAAGTAATTGTCTTCCAATGAAAAATATAACGAAAACAGACACCTGTTGGCACATTTGGAAACTTCAGAGAATGGATTTCTAGGAAAAAAAAATACTCTGCATAAATTTATTTTTTATTATTAAGAGTATCTACATGCAACCTAGTTTACAGTTGCTTCACAGACATACAGTAAAATTTGGCATCCAAGACATTGAAAATGGAATGGCTATTTTTTTCCCCACTTGCTAAACTATCCTCTTTAACCTCTTCCCACAGTGTCTTATAGGAGTTCGTGTTCCAATTTGTCACCATCTTCCACCATCATCTCTATGAAACACAGTTACACAATAGACTATCAGTTGCAAAGCCCTTTGAGATAAAAGATGCTAAAGAACCGTTTCTAGCTCCTTATTCCCCTATTCACAGCCTTAGCCTTAAAACCTTTCCCACTGCAGGAGGACTGCCAAACAGCACTGAGGATCCACAAGATCCCTGTTTTCACACAAGCGTCTCCAATAATAAAAAGCACACAAAGAACGAGAATGAAATTCTCTGACATATTAACAGAATCAACTCTAAATCGACTATCTGCCAATGTTTCCTATAAGGAGTCAGCAGGGCTTTAACTGAGCTATTCAAAAAGAGCCTCTTTCCATATTTCTATCTGAGCAGCTGAAGGTAAGCATGTAAATAACCAGACAAACTCAGCAATGACTAAGTAGCCTTCCAGATGGCATCTTCTCTTTTGCCACAAGCAAAGAACATTGATATGCTTCTCCAGTTACTTCAAGCTTGCTACAGAAAAAAAGAAAATAACTTAATATGAGAAAATTTGCTGGGCTACAAAATGTCTTTAATGCTTTCCTGAAGATTCCATCCCCAAAAAAAAAGCATTAAAGAAAAACAAAATATTGCAACATGACAGCTTCAAGCAGGCTCCAAACCACTCTTGTGTAGACTTGTACACTGGAAAATGCAGAAGCCATGCATCACCAATGGGAGTTTTCTTCAAACCATGCAAGTTAATGGGATCAAAGCCCATAGGAAAAAAAGAAAAAAATTAAGAAAAAAAGGACTGAAATATGGACAGACTCATTGCTGCAGAAGTTATTTCTGGAAATTTAACTTCTCTCTCAATTGGTACTAAGCATGTTCCTCAGCATAACAGTCAGTGTTGTAAAGAGTACCAGTACACCATTTTTGATGGCAAGCGGGACTGACTTCCCCCATTCCCAGTCACTAAATACTAATGGAAACATTTCTCAAAAATCCGTAGGAATGCAAATGTCCAAGTCCTACTGTTCTCCCCAGAAGGCAGTACTTGGTGAATGGTGGTGCAGCTGACTCATTTGACCCCAAATATCAATGCAATGCATTAGCAGAAAAGTTATTGTTCCTATCTATCATTAGCAAGAACATCTTGAGCTAAAACAGGCTGATTTCCTTTTCCCTTTATAATGTATGCTTATTCTGAGCAATCAAAAATAATTCAAGTAGAAAGAATGGAATCCCAATTTGAGTTTATGAATTGCTTTGCATATACTGCTAAGGTTCTCTAAAACCTGAGCTTAAAGAGATCAGAGATTCATTCAACAGCAGAAAGCCCAAAAATGAGGCCCATCTGATTTAGTCAAATTATGCAAATCAGAATTAGAAGTAGGAGTCTCAACTCTGCCTGTTGTCTCCAGAGTCTAATAAAAAGTCATCTTCTCCCTCCCCCATAGAAAGCTCCCCTAAAAGATTTTCAGCGAAGGAGGCCTGTCAGGACACCTTCCAGAGTCCATCAGTGCTACTGCTGGGTCAGCAAAAACAGTGTCGCAAAAGCAGGCAAGACACTTAAACATCCCCAGAGCCTGAAAGGATTATTTCCACAATACTCTCCTAGCCCTGGAAGCAAGAAGTCAAATTCAAAATAACCTTTACATACTGTCCTTTAGAAGCAGATAACGAACTTTCACCAAAACAACTGAAAAATTCAGAAAGATTCTAGCTTATTCATTATGTCCAGTTTTGCAAGATGCATAAAGATGGATAAAACTCTCTGCCACAGGTTAGGTTCAACAGTAGTGTAATCCAGCAGCATATACATTGAAGTAAACATTTATGCTACCATAAACCAAATAAACATGCTCTCTACAGAGATACTCCTAAGGTTCCTCAGTCACACATCAGCTCAGAGGCAGAGTATCCAAAATGAACATAAGCAGCAGCGACTGGGCAGCAGAGGTGTTATCTCCACGTGTCATTGTAAAAAGCTTGCAATGATTTTTGAAGGCCTCATCTAGGTTTCTAGATGCTCACCCAAGAGCTGCCTCACTCTGTACCCACAGGAGAGTGTCTGCATTTCATAAGATTCACTGGTCACCCAAAGCATCTGAACAAACCTGCTTGTCAGAAAGCCATCTCATGGCATAGAAAAGCTTGAATAGAACAAATTCAGAGACCAAATAAAAAAAAAAACACAACCAGATTTCCTTTATCTGCCTTTTGATTGACAGCTTACTTGTATAATAATTTTCTGTAGTCAAAATGTCCAGACTACTGCTAACAAACCTGAAGTAAACAAATGCTGGCATCAAATAACACTACAGCAATGAACCCACCTCCTCTGTCCTCTTAAGTGGAATACAGAAAATTTAGATAGGAAGGAAATCACTGCAGGAATAGCCAGATTGGAGACTGTGTGACGGATACTGTTTGCCAAATATAATTAAATGGTATGTTTTTGACACAATTGAAAGCCAATTAAAAAGATTATGGTATCAAACCAATTTAGACAAAATAATTATATTATATTGAAGTAATGGAAATGCCCCAGCACTGAGCTGCCCTGAATCTACACAAAGATAGGTTTAAATACCAGAGATCTGAATGACACAGGAGAGACATACAGTATGAAGCAGAATAAATGAAGGTAAAGCAAGCAAGTAAAGGAGATGCACACGTACACAGATGGAGAGAAAAGGAGTGGGGAGAGACAGAAAGTACCTGGAAAGCTGGGAGTGCGCCAGTCCCTGGGTTATACAGGCATCGCAGCGAGGGCATGCTGTCCGCCAGGCTGGAGCAGCCCAGCCACAGAGATCTGGGCATAGAGCACTGCAGAGAAAGGACAACTATGAGATGGGACTGTATGAGACAGGATGGCACAGATTACAGGAACTTTCAAGGTTTAGCCAAATGGCATCAACACAACTGCACCTGGCCTCAAAGACTGAGACTTCTTTAAGAGAACAAACCTCTCACAAGTCTTTTCCCTGAGAGAAGCTTTACAGATGTCACAGTAGCAAGAAAAAGGCACTATGGATCAAGAAAGTAAAATTCTGATCTACTTTCTACACCAATGTGTGAGTTTTTCCAGTAACAAAAAGTTTCTTTTCAATTAATCAGAACTCTTCACCATGCACAGCCACTCTCCAGGCACAACAAAAAGCAAGCAATTTTGCAAGGGAAGCAGAAAAGGACATGACAACTTTAAGTGTAATACTGGCACGGAAAGAAAAGAGTTGGGTTTTGTCTGTAAGAAGGATAAAAGGAAAAACCTGCAATCCAAGGTGAACAGGAACTTGGTGACATTTTATAGGAGTTTCATGTTTCTGCTTGCCTTGTTATTCATTAAATAAAATACAATTATTATAAATTGATTCTGTTCCTCCAAACACAAATATTAAAAAAAAAGGAGCCAAAGCAGCCAATCAAGGAAAATACTAGCCATTTTGATAGTTAAAGCCATTACACCCTGAAATACAGACAGTTGCTTGTTACACCAACTACTATTAAATTTAGGGATGCATTAAGATAGCAATTGCTTTTACCAGCCACAGAGTTTTTGATGCCATAAGCACTGCTGCATTTCTCTAATTACTGGCAAAGCAGAAAAAAACCCAAGTATATTTTAAATTGGCAGAGAGCTATGAAAACTGTAGGATGTGATAGCTTAGATGCTGGAGATTTCAAATCCTCATACTCTTCTTTTTTTACAATTCCCCCCCCCCCCTTTTTTTTTTTTTTTTTCCTTCTTTTGTTTTCTTTTTCCTTTTACTGTGATTTTTAAATACAGATTCTTTAATAGTTTACAGGTTAAGGAAAGAATTCTCAAGAAGTTAAATCCTGAAACAAACAGTAGTCGCTTTTTACTAGTGAACTCTTTTCATCTCCTGTCACACAACTGCAATCCAGGTTATAGGAGAAATTCCTCATTTTCTGCAGATGTGGCATCTTTAGAGTTCATGCTGAAATATGTTTTAACATAAGTGCTTCTAATATTTAGATCTGTAATTTCTTCTATACCACTGATAAGCACACAGTGCACTTTGTAGAGAAGGTGCAGCTGATGGGGAGAGCAATTAGGAACAGTGTTGTGGGATTGTATTTTCAGTCACCCTTCTTACATCACCTGAGAATTGGGATGTGTGGGGACAAAGAGGGGTTCATTTTAGAGTGAAGCTGTTAAAGAAAGCCCGTTGTTGTCATCCTCTAACATTTAAAGAACCAAGATTCAGATGGTTAGCTCCTTCTGTAGAGAGCAGCAAGGAAAACTAAATATATCTAACTTTGTACTGGACAATAAGAGGAGGTAGAATCATCATCCATAATCACCTTAGCATTTTTTTGTAAAATCCTACCTTAAAAGGTACAATTTGGCTGCTTTCCGATTGCTTGGTCTATCTTAGGTCCTTTGGTAGGAAGTAGAGCTGTGTGTGAACTCTGTCCACCCAAGGAGGAAGACTGCTGTGAGTCGATTTCTAATTTCCATTTCAGACACGGGAGCAGGAGGAGCTGGAGGAAGCTTTAGAGGTGCAGCGGCAGGAAAATGAGCAAAGGCGACTGCTCGTACAGAAAGAAGAACAACTGCAACAGATGTTAAAAAGGAAAAATAAGCAGGCACTCTTGGATGATCTGGTGAGTAAGAAACCCAGAGGTTGTGAATGCTTTATAGCAGAGCAAACAGCAAGTACATTGACATTTATCTCTATCACCATTAACTGTGTGGAGTTAATACATCTGCCCCTTTCTCTTCCCTGTCTTGCATATTTTGTGTTGCTGTTCTCTCACCCACTGTTCATTTCACTGTTACAAACAACTTTGGCTTTGGTAAGCTAAGGACTGGAAGAAGATTGCTTCTGGCATTCATAGACTTCATTGGACTTGCTGTCCAGAATGTCCATTGCTGGTTAGAAGTTATTTCTAGGAAAGAATTCTCTGCTGTTTCAACACAAAATTAATCCTGGATAATACTGTAGCAAAGAGAAGCGCAAAGGATTTTTTGAGTATTTGAAGAAGACTCTTTTCCTAGTTCTACCCGTTTTGTGGCTTTGATGGTGTTTGTTATTTTTTTTATTATTTTATTTGTTGTTGTTGTTTTTTCCCTCCCCTCTAACATGCATGAGAACAGTCAGTGTGTAATCTTGAAGGCAATCAGAAGTATGCTTGCCTACGTGGGTGTGGCTTAAACCCGCAAATTTAAATTGGCATTTCTCTCCTTTCAGTTCATCTCACCTTAAAGTAGCACTAATTCCTGCTTGGTCATCTTGGTTCTTAGGCAAGATACAGATGCTTTTCTACTTTTCTTGGAAAAGTAGAGTTCCTCTTTGGACAAATGCAGAAGGCAGTGGCATGAAGAGAGAGCACTGATGTACATACAATTTAGGAGGTTCAGGGCTTCCTGAAGAGCCAGGAATCCTGTCAACCTGTCACTGGTTTTGCTGAAAGGAGCTGAAATTTCATTTTTTTGTAGACAAAAGCAGAGATGAGCAGAAAGGTTTGGGTTGGTTTTTTTTTTTTTTAATCCCTCAAATCCATAACTTTGCATCCAGCAGTCTTTTCTTGCCTTAAAACTACTTACAGTCCCCACAATTGGGAATAGTTTGAGTAGTGGATCAATAAACACTCCACTATGAACTTGAATTTAATGTCTCAGAGTAGGGATTTTAAACTGGTTTCCGATTTATTTCAATCCTGTTCTAAAACAGACTCCACTTAATAAAGATCAGTGGTGATGTGTGTGTATTTTTTTACACGATGGTTGGTTTTACTGGAAACCTACTTCAACAGATGGCTTGTGGAAAGAATGGTTATAAATAATCCTTAGAACATAACCAAAATAGGTAGTTTTAACTATGATTGCATACGTATTGCTATTAAAACATATCTTAATACTCTAAAAACAACAAAATGGTGATTTTTAAAGGCTGAGGAAGGAAACTGGGCAATTTTAAGTTGTGTCTCTGTTTATGGAGGGGCACTGTCAACTTAAATTTGGGCCAAAATTTGTTTTGTAATATTAAAGGTTTATAAAACCAGCACTGAGGTGTTTGTATAATGACTTACAAAATCATTACAGACCAGCAGCTGTTAAACAAATAAACATTTCCTATGGTCTATGAAACCCCTCTAAAGCTGTGCTGCAAATCTGAAAATGAAGCTGATCATAAGTAAAACTTGATTGAAAAATAAAGCAAAAGCCAAAGCATAAGCAGTAGCAGCATAAAGAATTACCCTTTTTAAAAATTAAAATCTTCTCTCTGTGGTTGCTGGTGCTGTGCTAAACCAGCAAGGATTAAGTTCTGGCTGTAGTGATAGCAGTGGCAAAACTCCTGACTAGGCAGGACTGTGAGTGAGGAGGAAGGTGGGAAGCTTCCAAGAAAAGAATTGTACCTTTGGTGCTTAGATGCTAGACTGAGGAGATTCACAGTTTATTTTTTATGGTATTACTGTATTGAGCAAAGTCTTGGTTCTTTACCAAAATGAAGGAGAATGCTGTCCCATCTTCAAAGAGTTTATAACTGAGGTAGTCCAGAGGCAGGGAAAATGGCACAGAAATGTCTGCTATTTAAAATGTTATGCAGCAGGCTCCTGCTCCTGGTCAGTCTGGGGAACACAGTGGCTCACAAAGAAAGGACTGGAACTGGGACTGAGGCTCCATGAACCCATCCTCAGCAGGGAGAGGAAGGCCACAGCTCAGGCTCTGCAGGCTACTGGAGAAGCAGTCGGGTGCTTTGTTTTGGCTGGTACCTGTTGCCTGTTTTGCCTCCCAGTACTAAATTAGACAGATTCTATATTACCTTCACTATAAGTGACCTCCTTAACAGTAAAACCTCTCACTGTTGAAGCACAACACTGTTGTAATTCAGCTTTGTAGTTTCCATTGCATTTTACATATTACTGGAAAAAGTGTGTGTGTGTTTTGCTTTAGGTTGTGTGTGGGGGTTTTTTGTGGGGTTGGTGCTTTTTTCATTACCTTCTAGACTTGGATTATCAGGGATGAATAAAACATGAAAGCACTTTATTTATAAAATCTCTCACCTGTATACAGAGGATTATAGATCTGCCTTCAAATGTCTTCTGTGTCGTGGAACTTGCCCTTACCTCTGCAAGTGCCCACAGTGCCCAGGCACGAGTGAAATGGCCTTGCAACACATGGCAAAGAGGCAGGTTTTCCCAGAGACTTGGCATAGCTTGGAATCAAGCAAAGGACAAGGTGCCTTAAAAACATCAAGCATCCCCATTTTCCTCAGAACCTCAGAGTTTTTGAAACAAATCTTTCCCAAATTGTTGCATATAACTAGCTTTGTTCATAGTGTTGGTTTTTCCCATACAGAAGGTTGCTCGGATGGATAAATGCTTACAGAGTTGGACCTGTCACGTGTGTTAATAGTTAACAGAAGGGCTGTGTGCATAATCAAAGGGACAAACAATCACAGAGGTGATGACTTGTTGGCACAGTGTTGGTTTCCCACAGTTGTGTAATCTGGTTACCAGTCATTGTGAGAATTCTTGAGAAGCTGGTACAAAAGTTGGCTTCTTTTAGGTACCATAATAGAAAGGCAATGAACGCTTACGGAATATGAGTGTAAAACAAACCAGAGAACGCTTCCTGCTCTTCCCTTCTCCCCCGGCATGTTAAATGTGATGATTAAAAGAGCCCAACAACCTTAAACTCTGACAGCTAGCAGCATGTGCTGCTGCATGATGGTTACAGACATGCATAAAACCCTTGGAAGATGCAGACTGTAAACTAATGCCTTCATGGTTCAAAACTTCTTCCAGTTGTGCAGAAATTGGACAACTCTTACTATTACAGTTTAGGTTTTTAACCCCTCCCATCCTCCTGGTGATTAGGATTGTGTGCCTTAGTTGTATTTGTGACCCTGGACCAGATCTTGTCATGTGAGATTTTTCTGCTTTTAACACTTAGAATCTAGTCATATGACAAAATGAGTGTAACAAAAAATAGAGAGGAAAAGAGGACTGGAGAGTGGTTTGAAAAGTCAGTGTACAACATGACTGTTCTTCCTGATCACTTCAGAAGATTTCTCTAGGATACCATGAAGACCAAGGCATCTTGCTGCAGTAACCACTGCCAACGTCTTATCCTGAACTGAATGAGTAATTAAAAAAATAAAATAAAAATCACAGTCCATTTTATTAAAGTTTGTTTGGTTTTGTGAGTGACAAATATTGTTCATAGTTCTGTATCATGGAACCAAGCAAATACTGAAGTGATGTTTGAGCACCTTAGGAATAAAATACGGCACTAGAACAGTCTGGGAAGAGTCCATCTGAAATCTTTCCCCGCTCTCAACTTTATGGTCATTCTAGCTAGAAAGTCTCAAGGATTTTGCTGTGCGTGTGGATAGTTGCAGTTGTTTGTTAGAAAATCACTTGGCCAATAATTTTCCAACTCTCTCAGGAATGCAGTTCCATATATGTATATTAATAATTGTTCTGTTCTGAGAGTTCAAGTAGTTCATTTGCTTAACTATTCATTTTACTATTTTTTTATATATATATATTTCTTTTTTAAATTGGCTGGCTTCCCTAAAAATAAGTTGGCGAAGGAGAAAATAAATATGCTGTTGGTTGCACTCACAATAGTGCCATTGTGCAAAGCAGAGCAAGGATCATTTCCAAACGGCCTCAGGTGAAATCTAATGGAAAACAATTTCAAACTGGTCTGAGTTCATTGGTAGAAAGAATGTGTCTTAGATAAACATCTGATCCAAGTTATACTACTTGGTATTATTCCTTCTCTGATTAAGTTCTAATTTTTTTTTATTTTAATAAATATAGTTGCACTGGCCAGTTGGAATAAGGAGCCTGTTATATTGTCTTTAATGTGGATTCTATAAAAATGGTTGTTTGCAGGTTACTGTGATTTATGGAGTTGCTGCAGCTTTTTCTTATTACTGAAAATGATCGTTTTCAGTAGACTGTTTCTCCTAGAGAGGATATGTAGCGTTGTGCCGCTCTGCTAGTGATGGCCTGCAGACACAGCTTGCCATTATGAAGAATATGCAGTGTTTTAATTAATACTTAAATAATACTTGGTTTGATTTAGCATTGAAATTTGTTTCTTATGTGTTTACAGGAGAGCTCCACTCTTCCTGCTTCGCTGCTTTTAGCTCAGCATAAGGACAGATCTACTCAGCTAGAAATGCAACTGGAAAAACCAAAACCTGTCAAACCAGTCACGTTCTCCACTGGTATCAAAATGGTAAGACTTGCCTTTTTTTTTTTTTTTTAATGCCTTTCAAAAGACTAAGGATTCCTCTATTCCTTATTTAAACCCGAGTTGCATACTGTATGAAATACTGTTCTCTTCCTTTTAAGTAATTACAAATTAGTCAGAGAATTTCATCATTCTGATAGTTGGAGTATAAAAAATATCTTCATTGCATAGTTGTCAAAAAAACAAGCTACACCTCCTTCCCTGCAAAGTTGTGGAGTGCTTGAATTATTTTTGTCTCATTTGTGTACTGGAAGTTGAAATTTTGGAAGCTGGAGAATAAGCTGCACTTTTTTCAGATTTATTTTAAGCAATGGAATAATCTGTAAGTATTGAGACTGACAACTGAGATGATTATGCTTGAGTGGTTAGGGATGCTATTTGCATTGTTACTGGGCTCTAGGAAGCAACAGGTATTTTTGCAAATGTGTTACTGCTGTGGTGACAGCTAAAGAGCTGTCAGTGTTCCCGTTCTTTGTCACGATGTGGTACAAGTCCCCATCAGCTTGTGTGTGGAAATGTGAAGATTTAGGGAGGGGGGTGGTCAGAGGTGGGAGCATGAGTTCCTGATCTTTTTCACACCTTACAGATTTCCTGGTTTGTTTGAAATCTCTGCACTTTTTTCCTATCTTTGTATTCTAGAGCAGATAATGGTAAAGGATGCCTTGAAAATAACCAGCACTTTCTACCCTCAGCAAAGCAAAAACTTTTGCATTAAACTAGTCTCCCATCAATTAATCAGTTGATTTTGTTAAGAATATCTGTGCTGTGTTCATTATTCCCTCAAAGAGTTCACAATGTTAGCTTATTTTTCCAATAGTAGTGTCAGCTTTTGCAAAGTTGTGTGGATATTCTTGTTTCCCTGTTGTATAAATTGTATCATCTTCCTTTTTCTTCTAAAATCTGAGTTTGGGAGACATGATGGACTCTGAGACATTTTCTGTTGGTGTAAAAAGCTAGTGGACAGAAAATATTCATTGTTCTGTTTAAAACACATTCTAACAGAATTCTAACTTGACAAACAAACAAACCCCTGGCTCTCCTAGATTAAAAAAGAACAGCATAAAAAATAAGTACAGTTAACAATGAAGTTAAGCATAGAAATATTTGAAGGTGATTGTTATTTATGGAAACCGATTACATCAAGTAAACCAGATTTTTACACTGATAAAATAACAGCTTTTCTTGAGAAAGGTGAATGCTTCCAGATTTTCTTTATAGAGTGCTTGATTTAGTTATTACATGACATTGAGTTTTAGGATTCTATAGAAATCCCATTACGAATAATAACAATGACTGAGATTCTGCACAATAAAAGAGTTAACGTGCTAACGTGTAATTTCTGAACTAGTTGTTGGTTACCACGGCTTGGGAATATTTCAGTGGGTGTTCTGCTGGGACACAGTTCAGTGTTGGGAAGCAGATGTTAAATTTCCATGGCTGACATGCAAGTTGGCAGTTTATAGAGCTGCTTTGACAAGCTGGCCTCATTTGAATGAAATGTATTTTAATATGGTTAAATGTAAAATTATAAATAGCAGAGGAAATAGCAGGCTCTGTGAAGAGGATTTGGAAGTTTAGTGAAACAAGTAAAGCAGTTTGACCCTTAGCCACGGCATGTATGTGTGTGGGGGGGAGGGCTTGAGTGTGTGAGTAGTGCAACAATAATAGGAGAGGACTTTTCCTTCTGAATTCAGTATCGGGAACACTCATGGACTGAAGACTTCTGCCAAGAGTTTGATTGCAAAAAAATCAGAAAGCAAAGAGGAGCTGCATTCAAAGGTCCATTCAAAGGCAGCAAGATGTGCTTTGTACTGTGTTTTGCCTCTAGTTTAAGAGGAGGTTAAGATCTGACTCAGTTTACAGTACGTATCTCCTTAACACAGACCATCCCAAGTCTGAACTGGGCAGCAGTAAATGTAGCAAGAACCAGTAAGTAACCTTAGTTAAACAGGATCTAAATAGGAACTGAAGGAACAAATTAAACCTAAAGTTCACAATGTTCCACTGGTTAATTGGCCTCACTTAAAATTGACTCTGGAATGCAATGAAATCTCTAATTATCGATGTCTTCAGATTAGGACTGGGATGTCTCTTGGAAAGTTACTGTAGTCAAATGCAAATTTTTTGGCTCAGAGCAGATTGATTTGTGTAAGAAGCAATACTGCTCATCATAGATGATTTGGTGTGGGTAACAGTCTAGTCTGAGACAGTGTAAGGTGGATTCTCACCTGGACACTCGCCTTAACACATGCTGATCTTCCAGGTTGAGTGGTTTGTTGTTTGGGGTTGTGGTTTTTTTTTTTTTTTTTTTTTTAAAGCCTGAGATGCTGAGTCCATTTGTTTCACATAGGTGTACACTTGAAATAGGTAGAGTTTTTGATGGGTAGCTGCTTTAGCTTTGCTCCCCTCTGAGCCGTGGGGCACACACCACTTACATTGGTGTGGGCAGCTTTAGGGCAGTACTGAGAATTTCTTCAAAAATACAGTTCTAATTAATGCTCTGTTTGGCTCAGCAGTTCTGCAAATTCCACATAGGTTCTGTGAAAAGTTTGTTTTGTGCTCACTGTTAAAGAGTTTCGGCAGCACACATTTAATGAATCTCTGTGTACGTCCTTTCCTTGTGCTTTTATTTTTTCCTAGTAGTTTAGCCACTGGCCTTTTCTGGTGGATGTTTTCCTTAGTTTTGTTTCAGCAGAAGGGGATCCAGATAGAGCTAGCTGAGATGCTGACTAATCTGGAGCTTGTGTTTACACGAAGGCTATAAAAATATGCCAGTTGTGGCAATATGTATTTTCTTTTCAGCTTGAACAGGAGTGTTTTTTTTCCAGGGATCGTCGTGGTCAGAGATGTTCTTCAGCCTGACTGATAATCAGACCAGTTTCTCGGTTTCTGAATTAAGAGGCAAGCCCATTCTAGTCTCCTGGGCAGTGCTCAAGGAAGTTGGCTGATTTAAGGTGTCATATTAGTGCTGTGGAGTTGGTGTGCTTGCAGGGGGAGGAGGGGAGCGTCTTTCACTTGTAAGCTAAGCAAGAGCATCCCCTATAGCACGAGACAGACAACTAGCTCATGGGGATAGGGTCTTCTGCACTTGGCCTTTTGATAAATGGGCTTTTTTTTTCTTTCTTTTCCAGGCTGCGTATTAGTTTTTGAATTTTATTTCAGTAAATTTTATCTTCTGTGCACTTCCTATTCAATCAATTTGATTTACCTCTGTAAGTGGGGAAGACAGTTCTTCAGAGTTGACTGCCTATCATATTAAAAAAATAACTTCCAGCATATCTGAATATCTAAAACAGTCTTATTAAATCTAATCTCAAATCAGTATAAAGCTACAAAATAACCTGTAGCAATCTTAATTGTTGCAATAGTGCTAAAAATACTATTTCCTCTCAATGCTTGTACTTCAGATTTTAGTAGCTGTCAAAAAGAGCAAAGGTTCTTGGAAATGAATGATGTTTCTGGCATTTCTAGGACTTATCAGGGTGGGCAAAACAAATCGTACGGTCTGGCAATGGAACTGATTCTTCTGTTTCTTGGTGAATATAGTGACCGTTTCTGGGTGGGAGGTGGCTTTAATGTGAAGCTCATTTTAACATGTAAAAGAGGGGCTTGTATGCATTGCATGTGAGTGGCATTTTGCAAATGCAGCAGGAATTAATTTCATTACAGTAATTTAATTTTCTTTTTGTCTCTGCTGTTTGTAGGACTGTAGGAGTCTTTTTGTGCTTCTAGGTTCGTGCTTCTTGTTACCGTTGTGGTTAAAACCACCTAGAAGTATGGATGCATTTAACTCCTCTTTAATTCATTGAACTGGGACCGTGCAAACCTTGGTTTTTACATGTTTGTGAAATATATGAATGCTATAGACAGGTTCAGTTGCACGTTCTCTTCTTCATCATGGTTCAGGCTGCATGCCCTGTCCCTCTTCTGTTCCTTCCAGTTTTCTGATGTTTCTCCCTTCCCCCAGCCTCCCAGGAGACTTAGCCTCTAGTGATGGTATTCTTAAAGTGATTTCATGTAGTTAAAAACTTTACCTCTAAGTGGGTTGCCCAAATATGCAGGAAAACAACATAGGTGTCCTCTGGCTTGCTACCACTTGGGACAGTTTGCCTTTTTACATTTTATAAACCCAAATTCCTCCAGACTAACATAATACATCATGGACCATACAATTTCTATCATGACTTTTGTTTTCTTACTTAACAGCAGTGGGAATATTTATTAATAGAAATATTAGTGCAGAGTCTTGTACATGCTTTGTCAGTACCAAGATGGTTGCTACCCCTCTGAATTTGCAGTTTAAATAGATGTGTCAGGGAGGGAGGGGAACCAGATGCCCGGAGGGGATGTACTTGCCCAGGATTAGACAGCAGAGCAGTGGCGGAAGGAGGAATAGGATCCAGCCCTACTAAATTCCTAACCTCTGGTCTCTTCCGCTGAGCCGGGCTCCATCTCCTGTCAACAGCACCTCTGAATGGCAGCAAATTAAGGGTGAAATATCTGCTTCTGCTTCACTGTCCAAATCACAGCAGTGCTGTTACAGTTAACTTTCTGTGTTTCTGAATGTTACACCAGGATTTCGAGTTCTTGCAGTTTCAGGCTATTAGCTGAGTGCTGGGGAGAGTCATGTGCAGTCTGAAGCAGACAGAGCTTGCAGGAGGGAGCAGTTGAATCAGTATTTCAGACAAATGGATCCGTGTCAGACCCGGGATGTCTAGGATGCTTCAGGAATGCATGTTACCACTAAGCTGAGTGTAACAAGTGTTAGGAAATGGATCTTGTGCAGCGTTGCACTTGCAGTATTATTCTAATGGGAAATAATTTTATGTTATGTGGAGCTATTTCTTCTAAAACATTGACCTCATCAGCTCAGGTCAAATTAACTGTTCTTCATTATTGCCTTTTCCTACAATATTGCTTCCTGTGCATAACAACTGCTTCTGTTTTTCAGTCTGTTTCTTTTATAGCTTGTGGAGCAATTATCCAAAATCCTGTTCCAAATTCAAAAAAGTCTGTCAAAATACCTTTTTAATCAATTGTGCTCCTTCAGAGTTGCTTAGACATATGCCAGGCACTCTGAGGTAAGTGAAGTGCACGTTGCACTACAGTTTCGTGAGCTGCAGAATAGTTGCAGTCCAGAGTGCTTTGCCACCCCATCTGTGTGACTGGGAACCATTTCAGCCTTCCAGTCTTGCTTTGCCAGTTCTTACTGCTTTGGTTTAGTTTATTGGTTTGGTGTGGTGTGTTTTGGTGTGTGTGCATATGTGGTTGGTTTTTTGTTTTATTTATATTTTTTAAAGTCTTTTTAGTATTTACCTAAAGTTAAAAAATAAATGAAGGAAAAAAAAATCAAGTTTATTTCCTTCCTTCACTGTTAGTTCAGCTGGTCTTTCTTCAGCCTAAACACTTCAGATGGAATTGATTTCTTGGAGATTGGTGTTTTGGTTTTAATCTTCATTTGGCTTATAGTACGCACATTTCTTTTTTGCAGCTTGTTAGAATATTTCCTTTTTCACAACACTTAGTAGTTTAGAATCACAGCAAAATCCCAACACTGCTTTTTGAGAGGAAGTAGTGTGTTTAGGTGTACAGATCCTCTCACAATAGAAGCATTTTAGAGACTCTGAATATAAAGGTAAAATTTTCAGTGGCACTGAGTTATCTAGACCTCCAGCAGGAGCCTGGTTGAATCTGTACCCTGCTGCTGTGTTGCCCTTGCAGCTTCGGTGTCTGCGTGCACGGTGGCTGCATCCCAGCTCAGTGCTCAGACGTGCTGGGCTGGTGTCAGTCCTGTGAAGCAGAGTCCCATTGTGTGGGAAATGCAACTGTGCCAGTGAGGGGAGAGTTGCAGGGTTTTCCAGCAGGTCTGTGGATGAAGGTGCTCAGAGAATCAGCCTTCTGGCCAAGCAGCTTCCCTGGAGTGGAAGTTCACAGGGGGTGCACGTTTGGAGAGCAGGTACATGTAGCCCTGTTGCACCAACTCTGCTAGTGGGATTCTGCGGTTGCTAAGTGCCTTCTTGGGATTCCTAATTAGAATATATATGTTGCATGTTGCTTTAGCATTGAATTTTTGTCCTTGATAACAGTATCTTGGTTTTGACATTGAGTATTGCATTGATCCTCTGCAAAGGATACCTATTTCTGAAAAGGAAAAAGGGGAAAGAAATTGTGGCAGCTGGATCTCCACCATCTGTGACGATACATGGATATGAATTTCAAATATATGAACTAAAGAACACCAAAATTGCTGAATGATCAAATTCAGGGTAGGGCTAACATGCTGAATTTAAACAGTGATATAGAGCCCTGCTCACTTAAATCTCATAGGATTACATATACAATATGTCTGCAACTTCCGAGTAGCATGATGGAGAATGATTAGCAGTAGTAAATATGTGTCATACTAAATCTCTAGCCCTCTTTATTTAAATAAGATGTTTTGTTAAGAGTCAAGCATGTACATGCAGAACTGTGCTTTAAAGTTTTTGAACTCTGGTTTTGAAGTGTATGCCAGATAGACTTTAAGTGATCTATCATCAGAGTGCTTCCTGTGCACTCCAGCCCACAGACTGAAGCCTAAAACACTTAATAGGGTTCTGTCCTTACTAAGTAATTACTATTATATCAAAGTGCATAAACATTAAGTACATTATATTGACTTAATGAATTTTTATCCTAATGTGGGTAGGAAATGTTGAAAAACAAAACAAAACCAAAACCAACCAAACAAAAAAACCCAAAAAACAACCAACCAAAAATGGGGGTGGGGGGTGGGCAAAAAAGTAATAGTATTTGATACTTCCCCTCCCATCATTTACACAATGCTGGTCTTGGAAAAGGAGACTGGATTTTGACAATGCAGTTCTGCTTCTCCCTGTATCTCCTTGCAGGAATTCTGTTTGGAATGCCTTAGGAAAGATGCCATAGTCAAAATGTAGCTGTTTGGTGGACAGATGTAATTCTGATTCTCTTCTATGGTTGGTTTCTCTTATACTGTTCTGTTAGAATAAATATTTGTTCATTTGCTTTAAGGCTCCTTTACATAGCTAAAGCAGCACATGTTTATACACACATATTAGTATAAATACAAATTAGGCCCATAAGTTTGCACAGCTGTAATGACTGGAATTTAGTAAATGAAATAGTGCCAACACTGTTAATTGTACAGGAGTGAACAGCAAGACCAATGTACTTGTTAGTCAAGTGGCTGGAGCAGATCTGCTCTTCAGCTGTCGTGTGTTGGAACAGAACTCTCCTTAGGGTTTGGGTTTTTTTTGGGGGGTTCTTTTTCTTATATAATTATTTTTTATTATGTTTTTTT
>JANIJG010011757.1:0-32790 GCA_024611175.1 Megaceryle torquata | reverse complement strand
GAGGTGGTGGGGGATGGGGTGTGTGTGGGTGGGTGGATGGATCAAGGATAATGAGTTCCTCCCTAACAGGCTTTTGTGTACCCTTTATTCCTTCATTTCAGTAGAAAGTGTTGTCCAGTGTTGTCCAGTGCTGCTCTTGCTAACTGCTGTTTGTATTTCACCTTTGAGTTTTGTTTTTGTCCTGATCTTGCTCGTTCCCAACTGATCACAGAGCAGTTGGAGGGACAAAAAGCATTAAGAATGAGCAAAACAAAGGGGGGAAGAAAAAAACCTCAACACCTCTTCCACCAACCCCTTTGAGCTGTCAGCGATCTAGAAGAAGCCATATCAGGGCTGGGTCTGTGAAGCAGACCCCTCTTGGTCTGGCTGTTTTCCATTCATGGTCCCAGTCCAAGTGACAAACAAGAGACACGGTGCCACAGGCTTGGGCAGTGGCAGGGAATGCGTCTCGTTCCCCTGGTGCTGAGGAGAGCAGAAACCTGTGACTTGAGACCCAGGTGGAGCATCCCCAGGGTTGCCTTCTTGATGAGGTTGCCTGTTCAGGGAGGTTCGTTTGTAGATCAAACTGCTTATCTGTGCTTTTAAAGGCTCAGCCCCTTGCGGCCTCCGCTTGCATCTCTGCTCTGCTTTCTTCTCTTTCGCTGTCCCTGCTGCTGATGTGCTTTTGTGCTGTCCCCTCTTCCTCCCTGATCAAACACTGGGGACGCCTTCCTTGGGCAAATGACCTCCTGGAATCCTTTCTGCTGAGCGCGTATCCTCTCCGTGACTTAGTGGTGTTGCTTTGCCATGGGGGGAAAAAAAAAAAAAGTATAGTCTGGTCTGCTCTGCTCTGCAAGAGACAGCTTAATGGTTTCCAGAGAAGAGCGTCGATACCGAGCTGTCTGCTAGAGCAAGAGCTGGATCCTTTGGGGGCTGAGCCCCTGCTGAGACTTGCTGAGCTTGCTCTGCTCTTACTGAAAAATCGCACGGAGCTGTCTGGGGTTTTGCTGGAGGCATGTGACAAGTAGTGATAGCTGAGCTGTTGTTTAGGACTCTGGAGTAGACACTGTGTCTGGTGCGGGGTTGTGTGAGTGATAGGCTGTGACCTGCCTTCTCCTCCTGGAGGGGGGGATCTGGGCAGCCACTGCTGGGGCTGCAGCTGGGAGCAGTTTTTCAAAGCTGTGACTGATCAGAGGAGCAGTGTGGCAAGGGGGAGGTTAATTTTGGCCACGTGAAGAGCAGACCTTCCCTTCAAACAGCCTGCTGCACTGGGGGAAACTGGCTGGTCTTGTGGCTTGCTCTGGTTCCAGGAGGAAAGGGGAGGAAGCAGCAAATTCCCTTATTTTTAGCAGCTTCCCCCTCTGGCAGGGCCCAAGGAGCCCACAGGGGCAGGCTTGGTCCCCCTGGGCAGCTTTGGCTGCTGTGATGCCTTCTCAGCACCTTTGCCTGCCCGGCCCCCGCTTTTGAGAGCTGCTGACAGGTCTCTGCTCTGCAGGAGGCTCTTTGCTTTGCCTTCGGGACCGGTGGCAGACTCAGGGTCAAGGGGATGCAAAATCAGCACAACGAGGAGAGCGGGGGGAGGCTGCCCTTGCTTTGATCACTGGAAAGGTAAAGCAAAAATAGAGCTTAAAAACCCAGCCAGGCAAAACAAGGCTGCAGTGGTGCTGATGGTCGTGTTCCCGTAAGCTCTGCTCTTCCCTCCGCCTTCTCCCCCGCTGGGGTCGTCTCTGGATGTACAAGTTTCCTCTGCTGGACAATGGGAAGCTGCTTCTTTTAGTAACCCCTCTTTCAAAGGGCCTTGAACCCCAAACGAGCTTCATCTCTTTAATTATTTATTGGCGTGGCTGAGCCAGCAGCTGGGTCCTGCTCTCTCGTGTTCAGCGGGGCTGGGTTTTTTAATCCCTTTAAAACAAGCGAGTGGGGAAGGGGAGGTTCAGTTCTCACTCCCCGAGGCCTGCGGGCAGATCTGGGGAGGGGGAAGGAGCTGGTCCTTGCCAGCCATTTATCCAGGCAGCACCGAGTGCTCGCTGAGAAGGGTTTGAAATACGGTGGCTGCTCGTAATGAGCTGCTGGTGCTGGCGGATAAATCACCAGCACGATTTAATTATTTAATGCAACCCAGTGCTGGGGACGCTGATGCTTAATTGGAGGGGAATGCAGTAGCCAGGAAGGAGGAGAGCTGAGTCCAAACCTGGCCTGGTGCAGTGGGGAGATGCTGGATTTTTGCAGTGTTTCAGGGAGCTGGAGCAGAAGGGGTTGCACTGCCTCGATCTGCTCGAATCTGGGGCACTGGTCTGTTAGTGGCTCCAGTTTGCAGCCTCACTGGTGCACCCAGAGCTTCTGCCCCCATATCCCTTGGCACTTGTGTCTTGTGTTCCTGCTGCTCAGGTCTTGTCCTTTATCCCAGCCTCTAGCCTGGCTCAGTGGCCAAGTGTCAAGGTCCTGTGGGGTGAGTGGATCCCACCTCTTCCCAATCCCACTTCCCATAGGCTGATTTCACCATGTCCTCAGGATGGTGCCTTGGGAGCTGCTGTTCGCAGGAGGCTATGTCTGCCAGGAGACCCTTCCTCTGGGGGGTGGAGGGTGTGGGGAGCGATCTGCAGCTGGTTCGGTGGCAGCAGGGCTCTGCCAGGCCCGTCTCTCTGCCCACCCCCTTCGAGTGGCACTTCAAGGGCTAGAAACTTGCTGGGCTCGGCTGTTTCCTCGTCCTCCCGGCAGGCAGCGTGAAGAATTGAACCACAGCCCAGGAGACCAGCCGGCTTCACACGGTCGATGCCTCCAGCAAAGTCAAACCAGCCGCCGTTTCTGTTGTCCTCTTTGTCCCCTTGAAGGAGGAATCCCCTCTCGAGACAGAGGAGCCTACATTGCCCGGGGCCTGGCCAGCTGCTGTGGCGGCTGATGGCTCTCCAGCTGCTTGGAGTCAGGCGAGAAGAATCCCAGAGCCTCAGGCAGGCTTGACCAGTTGTCAGCAGAGCCTCCTAAAACTATTTGGAACTGCTTAAAGCGCTGTCTACAGTGTTGCCTCTTGGTGTGTGGGGTGTAGCTGTTCCCCAGCTGTATAGATAAAGCAGGGAGGAGGCTGCATGCATTGGCCAGCCCTGGTCCTAATGCTACAGCCCGAGACATTGCTGTATTGCCTGTTGCACCTCTCTTCCTTTTCTTCAAGGCCGCAGCAGTGCCTCCCCAGTCACTCCTGTACATCCTACACAGGTTCCTCCCTTTCCTTCCAGCACTGGGTGTAAGAAAGATGGTGCTGTTGCGTTGCTGTTGCATTTGTCTTCCCATCAGCTTTGTGTTTCTATCGAGATGTTTCTCTGAGAGCTGAGAGCTTCTCGTGCTTGCTCTGATGGGACCACTGATGGGCAAACCAGGCTGCTTCTTCCCCTGGGTAGCTGCAAACTGGGCAGGTTGCATTTTGCAACTGGTGCCCCTGGGTTGGAGCTGCTGTGGCAGCCTGGCTGGTCTGAGTTTGAAGCATCAGGAATCACACTGAGAAGGTCGACTTGCAGTTAGGCCCTGCTGTGCTGGGCGCTGGACAAACTCTAACACCGTCCCTGCTAATCCTCCCTCCTAAGAGACGCTTCAGGACCAAGATTAGAGGCCTTGAGAAGGGCCTCTAAACCATGTCATTGGCCACTGGTGAGGTTTATGGTAAGTGCTGAATCCCATGGAGGATGCAGAGCCTGAGTTTTGAGTTGGAGATCCCTAAATTGGGTAGCACTTCAGTCCTGTGTCCCCTCCAGCCAGGAGCCTGCTGGAGCTCTTCTCCCAGAGGTTTTAGAGCATAGTGCTGGTACAGCTCATGAAAGGCTGTGTGGGCGACTGGAGAGTCTGCCCTCAGGCTGGGCTTTGTACTGGACTGATCTTCTGAAGGAGAAGGATAGTTTTCCTGGCCCTTCTGCATTTTGGGGAGGGTTGGCATATCCTGTTTCTGCTTGCCACCTTTGGGAAGCATGACGTGGGCTTTAATGACTCCAATTCAGGGCAGAGATCTCAGAGCCCGAGGGACTACTGGTTTATGTCACTGTGACCTCCTCATCTTCTCTGTCTCTTTAGCCTATTGAAAAGCTCGTGGCTCTTTTGAACACCCTTGACAGATGGATCGATGAGACCCCGCCAGTGGATCAACCTTCTCGCTTTGGGAACAAAGCCTTCAGGACCTGGTACGCCAAACTAGACCAGGTGAGCTTGTCCGTCACGTGCAGTGTTACATGGAGCTGCAGCAGGGCAGCGTGCCCAGCAGGGGTGGCAGAGTGGCTCTGGCCTTGTGTGGCAGCCAAGCAGCCTCCAGAGGACTTGCTCAGATAAGCTGTGAAGGATCCACCTCTTGATATGCATCACTTACCCCTGATCTGGTGCTCTCCTCTCCTCTTGTGAGAGCATATGGTTCATGTAAATGCTCTTGGCTGTCTCTCCAAGTCCTGGCTGAGACATGAGGGCCCTCTGAGCCCAAGGAACATCTTTTCTTTGTAACTGCCGTTGTCTGCGAGCTGATGGGTGACACAAAATCAGAGGAAGGTTGTGAAACTGCTCGACTTCCTTCAGCCCAGAGCACTTGGCCTGCACCGAGCTCTGGAGGCAGCACAGGCACAGTCCCAGTAGCCATGAGCTTGCCCATGTTTTGTGCTCTAAATGCACTTGTCCTCCAGGTGACTCTGTGGGTAACTGGGTTGAGGTACTGGGATGGTGAAGCTTTTTTTTTTTTTTTTTTTTTTCCCTCCTCTGCAGGCTGTCTGTGACTTGGGTAAGTGCCAGGTCAAGCTCTCCCTGAATTGCTTCAGCTCTGGAGATGACTTCTTCAGCAGAACAATATGCTTCTCTGTCATGCTGGTTCTGGCCATTGTAGGAGTTCACCATTGCAGCTCCTGCTCTGCAACAGTGTCTGAGCAGAGGGTAACTTGCTACAGGGAGCTGTGACAGGTCTGTGCTCACTCAGGAATGTCTTTTGTGTCTTTCAGGAAGCAGAGAAGTTGGTGGCAACAGTGATTCCCAAACATTTGGCTGATGCTGCACCAGAAGTGGCCGTGTACCTGAAGGAGTCCGTGGGGAACTCCACGCGCATTGACTATGGCACAGGTACCTGGGCCGAGCCGGACTCCCGCACGCAGGGACCCTTTGGAGCCTGGTGCTGCGTTTATTTCAATGTGTTATTGCCATTATTTTCAGTGCCAGCTTGAAACAAACACCTTCCCTCTGGGGCCTCCCCACCCGTGTCCAGTGACTTAGAGCTGGGCTGGGGAGTGGGGCTGTGCTGGAGCTGTCACACCCTTGTCACCTCTCATCCCAGGAAGCGTGAACCAAGCTGTGCGAGCTGTCCTGGGATAAGCTGTGGATACTGGAGTACTGCTCACAGCAGCCCTCCACCTGCTGATTTGCAACAGGCAGTTTGGAGGGATAAAATACAGTTGCTTGAATTGGAACAAGAGTGAAATCAAGTTTGTGTTCAATGGGAGGTGTCTTGAGCTCTGGTGCTCCCTAAAAGTGACATCACTGCTGACAGAGGGACTTTGATATCTGAAGGTAGAAACTTTTTGCGCTCAAGGAGGTGCTGAATTGCAGGTTGAAGTAACCATGCTGGCTTCAGTTAGACCTGAACCCAGGATCATCTACATGCTCTGCTTCTGTCTGGAGGACAGGTGTGTCCTCACCAAAAGGCAGGACAGCAGGACGCTGTGGGTTCAAGGAAACTCGACTTTGACCCTGGGTAGGGAGAGGAAGACGTGGGTAAAAGGATGAAGAGCTGGAGGCTGTGCTGCGCTTGCCAGGAGAGCTGCGGCTCGTCGGCACCAGGGGGAGATGTTGTCTTTGGAAAGGGACCCACTGGCTGGGGTTTTGTCAGCTCGGGGAAGGAAATTCATCCTTCCCTGTCCTCCTGTGTGTCCCAAGCCAGAGGCCCGTGTCCTTGCTCACGGTGTCTGGGCCATAGGTGTACTTTGTTCCTACACTGGGAGCTCCTGCTTCATAGCGTGGGGCTGCTGGGCTTGTGCTCTCCCTTCTGTGGTCCCTTCCACTGAAAGGCATTTCTGGGTTTGCTGGTTTCTTTTCTTTGCTGTTAGCTGGAGGATCAAGGTGCTGGGGCTCAGCCTGAAATCCCAGCACCTTCTGGGATGGACTGTTCCTGGCAGCCTCAAGAGACCTGCATCCTTCCAACGTGGAGATAGTTTGTAAGCAAGAGGAAATCTGTTTACTTGCAGATGTGAGGTTCTCTTGCATCCAAGAGCAGATGACTCTGTGGTGCTCCACTTCCCCTGCTGTGCCAAGCCCCTGGGAAAGGCCCTGCCTTGCTCTCAGCATGCCCAGTGTTGGAGCTGGTTTTCCTCAAGAACTTATTTCCTCAAAAAAAGAAGTTTTTCACCATATGAATGTCAGGAAGTTGGGTGCTGTGTGGGGATGAAATATTGTCAGCTCATGGCATTAACAGGGACAGCAGGGTTGGGGCTTTTGAGGTGGGACCGTGTCTGGTGTGATTTCTGAAGAGCTGTTGTGGTGCCCACAGGAAGGTCCTGGGGACCAGAGACACCAGTGTCATGTCTCTTCATGTCTTTAAACTCTAGGGCACGAAGCTGCATTTGCAGCCTTCCTCTGCTGCCTCTGCAAAATCGGTGTGCTCCGAGTGGATGACCAGATGGCCATCGTCTTTAAAGTATTTAACAGGTGAGGTGATGGAAGAAGGGCTGGAAGGACTGGGCTCTTAGGGGGCAGGTCCCTGACAGTGTCCCCTTCCAGCTGTTTGAGATGGTACTGCCTGTTCTGTGTGCCAGACTCCTGCAGCCTGGGTGGTTGTGCCTCCGTTCTTCCCCTCATCTGCACACACTGGGAGTAAGAAACTGTAAGAAGAGCCTCCTCCTGGGGTGGGAGCTGAGCAAATCAAGGGCCTTCTACAAAGATGTGTACATAAGGAGAGGTCATGAGCGCTGAAGGGCTCGCCAGCCTGGGGAGAAAGGGCAGAATGGGGAAACTGTAGACAAATATAAACAAAATTAGGAGGCAGGTGTACTTTTTAATGGACTATATGATGACCCATTATAACTGTCTCCAAAGAGGTGATGGCACCTTGTCTGTTAGAGGTTGAGTGTCTTTCTGGGAGTTACTTTAGTTGAGGAAAGGTTATTGAGCTCTGCAGAGGTCTGTGGGTGAAGCTCTGTGCTTTGTGATAGGTGGGAATATCTGATCAGAGGATCTAACATCTCTTCAGGCATTAAAAAAAACCCAAACCAAACAAGTATGAAACTGTCAGGCCTTCGCTGCTCCTCTGCATATGCTTCCAGCCCAGGAGGTGGAGTTGGTAGTGATGGAACTGGTGGAATAGCTGTTTGGAGTCCAGAGATCTAATCCCAGCTGTATCATTGTTTGGTAGCATGGAAACAATTTCCTCCACTAGTACTTCCAGCTTTAATTTTCCACCTGAAAAGTGGCAGTAGCGGCTGCCATAAGGTGGAAAGCTTTCTCAGCTCTTTCAGGAGTTGAAGGAGAGTGAAGAATCAATGTTTTCAAATAACTGGGAGTGGGGAAAAATCTGTACCAATGTAAGACTCTGCAGATAGAATAAACACCAGCCACTTGATTTCTTATTGAATTTGGTGTGAAAAAAATAACAAAAAAAAAAGGGGGGGGTGACCACAACAAACCAAAACCAGTTTTTCAGAGGTGCTGGTATTTGTTGTTATTTGTACCATCAGGCTGCTCTTGGTGGCAGAGGAGCTGAATATGTAGAGAGATATATTTCTGTGTACTGTGATGTATGTGGGGGTCCTGCTTCCAACTGATGAAGTTGTGTCCTTCTCCAGACTGGTTGCTCTTGTCCTCAAGAGTCCTTGAAGACAGAAGGTGGCCTTGTCTTAACCCTTCCTTCTCTCTCTCTGGTCTCAGGTACCTCGAAGTGATGCGAAAACTTCAGAAGACCTACAGGATGGAACCCGCTGGCAGCCAGGGCGTGTGGGGCTTGGATGACTTCCAGTTTCTACCTTTCATATGGGGCAGTTCCCAGCTGATAGGTACTAATAAAAATCTTCTCGTGTCCGGGCCTGCCCCCTGCCCTGTCTGTCTAGGTTGCAAAGTTGATGGGGCTTAGGACTAACTTTTAAATTCAAATATGTCAAAACTTGTGTATAATACAGCAGAAGAGTTTGCTTGGGGCTTAGATTTTACTTTTTCTCTGCTTTCCAAATACAGCCACTTGCTTAGGTTGGGAGAGGGAAGGCTTCTTTGTACAGTACATCTGTCTCTATTGCAACGACTACAAGCTCTGTAAAAGGAGAGGCTTGTTTTTGGTGCTAGAAAACACATTTTCTGCCCTGGGGAGTTTACCAGGTGCTCTCACTGCTGAGGCACTAGAGTAGGAGATGAAATGGAAGGGAATAGCTCTGTGCTGACTTCTGATGAGCTCTGGTGGGAGGATCGTGTTTCTTCTGGAAGAGGGGCAGGACAAGACCTGATGGGACTTGGTCTCAGAATGGGGGTGCCTTACAGGTTGCTTCCTGTTGTCCCTTATGCTTTTTAGACCATCCACATCTGGAGCCTCGACACTTTGTTGATGAGAAGGTGGTAAATGAAAACCATAAGGACTTCATGTTCCTGGAGTGCATCCTCTTCATTACAGAGGTGAGGGCTGGAAAGTTTGTCCCACGAAAGTTCTCTTGACAGTGGATACTTGGCTCTGGCTGTGGTTTTCTCTTCCTCATTTACTTGTTTGTTTGCTGTCATGGAACTGTGCGGATGAACCATCGTTGCATGTCTGAGGTGCTCTCCTTGAATGAGTTGAGACAGGGATGTTGAGAGGGAAGTCTAATTAAACTGGATGGGCTGTGGATTGTAGTTTAAGGGAGCTGTGCAAGAGCAAACAACACTGGATCAGTCAGTGGGAACTTGGATGGAGAAGACGGGTGCCTCTGAGTATGATAGGAAGGTGAAGTAGGAGCTGCAAAATGACTGGGCTTGCCAAGATAACCTCCCTTCCCTCCAGCCATTGGGTGCTGCCTGGCAGGCTCTGGGCCTCCCTTGCTTAGGGCAGGTTCCCAAACTTCTGTGCAGCTTGGTCTCCTCCAGGTTCCACCAAAAGAGTTGCCTATTAAATTAATTATTTGCAAATGGTCTAGAGCAGAGGTGGTGCTGAGGTTCACCCAGCTGCCAGTGATGTCAGTACCATGTTTCTGCTCCAGAACTGTAGGGCTCTTGGGTGAGGAACTGGTGATTTTCAGCTTGTTACCAACGGTGGGCAGCATTTTGGTCTGGCCATGTTTCTTCTGTCCCCCTTGCTGCACAGTCTGGGCAGGGAGAGCAAGAACCACACGCTCTGTTGTGGCGAGGGAGTTCTTGTCTCCGGCAGGAGAAAGCTGATGGGATTAATTTTGAAGGACAGTGTGGTTCTTCCCCTTTGTTCTGTTTGCTCCCCCCTCCTTGCCTCTCTAATTTAGTGATTAGATGAGAAGGGAGGTTACAGAATATGAATTTAGCCTTTCGTGTAGGAAGTTTTCATAGGAGCCTTTGGCCCAAACCCCAGGAGGTGCTGTGCTGAGTCTTGCTGGATCTAGTGGGGTTTGCTGGTACTTAGCACCTCACAGGGTTTAACCCTTAATGCAGAGATGAATCATGCCACGGGTAGTAAAGAGGTGCTGGTGGAGGAGAACAAGACAAGGACAGGAAAGCAGGAGCCAGGATGCTCCATGATTTGTTTTAATTTGGTCCTCTGTAATACCCAGCCAGTGCACTAACCCTAACATAGCAACGTGCATCTCTTGACACGTGTGTAGAAAATTCTGCGGTGCGCAGGTGACGCGTAAAGTTTTAAATCCCCAGCACCTCACTGGTGCTTCAGCTCCCTCTACTTGTGCCTGTAGAAAGTTAGCTTTTTAGCAGACTTTTAGAATAAGTGATTCCGCTTCTTTTTCCGCACGTTTCGCTGAGAATCCCGGAATTCAGCATTTCCATGGAGTTCCTCAGTGCCACCTGGTGGCAAGGAACCCTCCTCCCGGGCCCTGCTGTGGCAGCTGCTGAGGGATGGCACCAGCCTGCCTTATCAAATGCATGGGATTTTCAGTCCATCTTCATGCAGGCACTGTTTCTTTTTTTTTCGTAAACATTTTGCTTTTAAAAATTTGTGAGGTTTTTTTTTTTCTCTCCCAGCTTCCTGGGAAGGCTGTGGCTGCCACTAGAGGGGGCTGAGGCAGCCTCGAGTACCCTCCCAACGCTTTCTCTCCAAAATCAACAACAAAACAAAATAGCAGGGAAAAAGATAGAAAGGATTAAAGCCTTGAATAAATGCACGATGTTATTTTCTTCTGAGCTTGCCAGCTGGAAACAGCTCTCCTTTAAAGGTGTTAAACACGTAGCAAACGCTACAACAGTTCCCATAGTGGGTCTGGTGCGCTTTGCCGACAGGAGGGCAGGTTTTGTTTCAGCAAGCTACAACTGAGGTAGGTTGTTTTCTTTCAACAGAGAGAACAGTCTCTTGAGCAGTCTCTCTCATTCCCTTGGTGATGTTTCAGGGACATGAATATAAACTGTCGTAGTGTTTGCCACGTGTATATTTAAACCTCAGGCTCTTCAAGTAGCAGCGAGATGATGTCCAGGCTGAAGCCACCAAGGCATCCTCCTCACAGCAGCACCACCCTGCACGCTGTGCAGGCACAGCGGAGAGCCTTGTGTAAGCTGGCCTGCTGTTGGGAAATCTGCAGGGTGGTTTTGGGCCTGAATGAGTGGCTCTTGAATTGGGTGAGGTTTACAGAGCTGGCTGGGACTCAACCTGCTTCCCCTGCCACCGCCCTGCCCGCCGCAGGGTGCGTGTGGTACCCGTAGGTGCGAGGGTGAGGCGCATTTGGAGAAGCTCTGCGCTACCTGCCGCACGAGGGGCTGTGGACGGCAGCGATGGCAGGGCTGCCTGTGGTTAGGCAGAAAAGGGGTGCCGGGTACACCCCAGCCTTTGCCGTGGGTCACTGCGATCACCCAGATGCTCCTCTGAGGGCCCAGGGCAAGCAGCAGGAATTTCAGCTTCAATCTGGCTTCTAAATTTGGAGGTTTGGGAAGGGAGGGCTCGGGTTTCGGCTGGAAGGGAAGGAGCTGACAGGAAAGCACGGCCTCAGCCGTCCCCCTCCCCCCGGCACTGACAGAGGAACCATTTACAAAAGGCCGATTCTCTTGGGAACCGAGAGGCAGGAACGCCGCGTCTGTGAGTAATTTCCTGCTCAATATGGCTGCTCTGACTCACTCCGTTCCCCTGGGGTCACTGCGGGACTGCAGCGTGCTCGCCGTCTCTCGCTCTCCCCCCAACTCTCCCTCTTCGCCCTTTGTGGTTGGAAGGAGATGGAGGTTTTTTTGTTCCCCTCTCATCCCCTGTATTTTTCCCTCTCCAGTTTGAAACCATAGCCAAGCCATCTCTCACTGGGCGCCCTGGGTGAAGAGGGCCACAGTGGTGGCCGTGCCAGGTGCTCACACAGCCCCAGGAGTGAGCGCGAGGTTGGCCAGCCATGCTCGCCTCCCCTGCGCGCTCCGGCGCGCTTGCTACGGCTTGGGAAGCGGGGAGAGGCAAAGTGCAGTGCTGGTGCCTGATAGAAGCTGTGCCCCCGCCTTAGGCGGCGATGCCGGAGGAAGGTTTGGCGTCAAAGCGCGCGCAGCCAAATCTCCTGTACTGGGGGGAGATGATGCTTTGAGCGAATCGCCCGGCGCTTTGCTCCTTAACTTGGGTGCCCTGTGGTGCCAAATCCTCACGCTCAATAACCCGCCAGCTCTGTCAGGTAACATCGTGCTTTGTGTATCTGCGCGTTTCATCTCACATCTGCCAGGAAAGCACGCGCGGCAAGGGGAGCGGGACCGGCTGAGCGGCTCGTCCGTCATCCCCCTGCTCACGAGGACAGCCGAGGGGAAGCGGGGAGGTGTCTGCGCTCTCCCAGCAGCGGGCACAGCTACAGACCCGCTTCCCCAGGTCCTCCGGCCCTGAGGTCAGTGGGTTTGAAACACATTGTCCTCCAGGCAGTGGGGTTTTTTGGGTTCTTCCCCCACTCCTTTTTCCCTCTCTCTCTTCTTTCTCTGCTGCGGGCTGGTGCCATGCAGACCTTGTGGAATGGCAGCAGCAATTTCCCAAAGCAGATTGATCAGCCTCGCTTGTTTTTAGAGCAGGCAGAGAAGTGGGTTTGGAGGCTTTTCCCACCCCTGCTCTAGGCCTGTGCGTGCGCGGAGGGAAGGGGTTAGTTGTTCAAGCCCTGAGTCGAGAACAAGAGTCCAAGAGATTCTTCTCTCCCCACGCTCCTTTTTAGCGTGAGCTTCGGCCTTGTGGTTTCTGATGTCATGGGAACTTCACTCAGTCAGAGTGGCTGTGTTGTATTTCTTTTTCTCCCTGAGGGTCTGTTTTTGTTCATGGAAGAGAAGGAGACAACTACCCAGGGAATCTACATGCAACTGTCCCTGATTGCAGCTTCCACCCTGCCCTCCCTCCTCCAAACCCCTCACCCTGGGAGGAAAAACACTGAAGTATTTAAAATAAAATAAAAAAAAAAATAAATTAAAGCATCTGCTGCAAACTGGCAACTCACAGCTCTGGAGCCAGTTTGGAGAATGGACCTGGAGTGTGTCCCCTCTGCTCCTGCCTCCCGACAGAGCCCTCCTCTGCTGGAGGCAGGTGTGGAGTGGGCTGCGGACACGGGAGCTGCTGCCAACCTGCGCTGCCCTCTGTATTCAGGGAAGGCAGCGGCAGTTGTCGGTTGTCGCTGCTGCTTGTTGTTGATCTGAATGGGGAATGAGTCATTTTCTTGGAAAGCCCAGCAGTGCTGCACTGGGAGGTTTCTGGGTAGAATAGGAGCAGCGTTGAGCCAAGCTCTGCTGGGGGGGAGAGAGAACGGGACTTAGCGGGGCTTGTTTCACGCAGTCATTAAAAGGGAGGTGTGCAGAGGGAGGTCTGATTAGGAAAGCGTGGCAGGAAAAGGCTTAATTTTATCATGGAAGGGGGGGGCAGCTGGATTGCTACGGCTTCATGTGATGTGGCCACAGCGGGAGGGAGCGGGGAGGGAGGGAGGGAAGGCGCAGTGAGGTGGCTGGTGCGTGGGTCACAGGGCTTGGTGGGAATGTTTGCTTGGAGAGAGTGTGAGTGTGAGTCACTGCTGGTGCACGAGCTTCCTGGCTGGCCCGGCTCCCTCAGTCCTGCTCTTGGGTTTCTTTCAGATGAAGACGGGCCCCTTTGCCGAGCACTCCAACCAGCTCTGGAACATCAGTGCTGTGCCCTCCTGGTCCAAGGTCAACCAGGGCCTCATCCGCATGTACAAGGCAGAGGTGAGCGCTGTGGGCAGGGGGAGGCTGCTTGGCCACACGGCTCCTCCTTTCTGCTTCACTGTGGGTCAGCTCTTCTATTCTGCTGCTCCTTGGTGTGGGAGCCCCATCACAGCTGGTGATGAATGTGGCTTGGGAGCCTCTGGCAGTTCAGGTGCTACTGGCTAGAAGGAGGCTCCTGCCCACCAAGTGCTTGCCCCAAAACCAATCTCAAAATGGCCATTCCTTGCAGAAGTGACTTTTGCCATTTCTTGCCTTCCCATAGTGCAAGGTGCAGGGCTCCAAATTGCAGACTGGTTGGGGTTGGAATGGATCTCTGGAGATCTCATCCAACACTCCACTAAATCAGGGCCTGTTAGAGCAGGGGGCCCAGCATCACAGTGTCCAGGAGGGTTTGGAATCTCTCTGGAGAAGGAGACTCCACAACCTCTCTTGGCAGCCTGGGACAGGCTCTGACACCCTCAAAGTAAAGAATTTTTTCCTCTTGTTCAGTTGGAACCTCCTTCATTCCAGTTTGTGCCCGTTGCCCCTTGTTCTGTCACTGGACACCACTGACAAGAGCCTGGCCCCATCCTCTTACCCCTGCCCTTTAGTTATTGATCAGCATTGATCAGATCCTTTCTCAGTGTTTTCTTCTCCAGGCTGAACAGCCCCAGACCTCTCAGCCTTTCCTTAGCAGAGAGATGCTCCAGTCCTCTCAGCATCTTTATAGCCTCTGCTGGCCTTTCTCCAGTAGTTCCCTGTCTCTCTTGAAGTTGGGGAGCCCAGAACTGGACACAGTACTCCAGAGGTGGCCTCACTAGGGCTGATGTCTTGATCTGCTCGTCCTTCTGACCCCCACGCTATTTAACCAGCTGGAGGAGACTTAGTTTAAATTGTCATCCCATGTTTCCAGAGCCCCAGAGCAGGCTGAATGCTTCCTGACGATTGTGCCTGACTACGAGCCCTGTCCGTGCAGTGTGCTGGCCCAGTGAGGCCACAGCTACCTCCCCAGCTTGGCAGCTCCACTCGCCGGGGCTCTGCTGGCACTGCCCCAGCAGCCTTCCTGGCGAACCCTGACCTGGGGAACCGGGCAGTTTTGGCTCTCCCTTATCTGTCCTTCCTGCTCGAGCTAACCTTGAGCTTGAGGAAGCGGGACAGGAACCGCCACATCTGGGGCTCCGGAGGGAACGGCTGACAGGCGGCATCTCTTGCTGGGAAGGATGGGACCTTGCTGGCCCTGAAGGGAGGTGCTGGCTGTGTGAGAGACGCTGGAGGAACAGGGATGGCACAGCTCCCTGCTGCACCCGGGGAGACTGGTGGTGCTTGAAGGAGTTAATCCTGCCGGCTGTGGTCTCTGCTGAGGCCAGCCATGCTGCTGGTGCTGGGACATGACAGCGCCTGGGCAGGCGGCTCTGCTCGGGCCCCGCACACAAAGGGGTTAACTGTGCCGAACTCGGCGCTCCCTCCCCCAGCCCTTCCTCTCTCTGCACATCCTGTGTTTAGGTTCCAGGCCACATACCTCTCTAATCTGTGAGGTGTCACTCCCAGGCCCGCTGGCTCCTTCCGCCCCCAGCTCAGTTTTCCTCCTCCCTGCGTCCAAAGAGGAGAAGTGAGGCTGGGGGTCGACCCCCTCCACTGGCTGCTCCTCTGAGGGGTGCCCCTGGGCTGCCCCTCCGGGACTGCCCCCGCTCACAGCTCCCTCACAGAGGCTAGAGACACTGCCTGCCTGCTGGGAAACCCTGAGCTGGAGGCTCTGGTGTGAGAGCAGGGGGGTCAGAAGGGAAGACGGCTGTTAAACACGGGTCCCCTAAAACAGAGCCTGAGGGCGATTGTCTGCTGCCGTGACAGCCCTGCCCTTGGAGCAGTTCCTTTGCATGCTGTTTGGGTACTCCCCTGGCATCCCATGTGCCCCCCACTGGGCCGCTCCTCCCTGGTGCCCCACGTGCCCTATTGTTGCTCACACCTCATGCAGCACGTACTTGGCTGGAGGAGCTTGGCAGTGATGTGCCTACAGTGCAGTGTGTGCATGTCCACTGATGTCTCAGGGCCACCGTGTGCCAGCAGGTCTACTTGGCCTACTGGGGACAGCACAGCCCCGGGATCCTCTAGAGACGGGGAGATTCTTTGGCTCTTCTGGGTGCACTCAAGTCATGGTCTTTTCTTGAGCCTTGGTCTGTTTTGAGTAGCAGATGACATTCTATGCGGAAAGGTTGGATCTGGTACTGGTGGGTTGCTAGAAATATCTAGTGATGTAGCCGTGTCAAGGGAGAATGCAAAAACTGCAAGGCAGAGTAATGACATAAATTTAGGCTAAAGTGTGGAAAACATTGAGTCAACCAAAGCACTTTAAATATAGGGTGGTTTTTTTTTTCCCTCAAAGAACATACGTAGATCTTAAAGAACTATCCCCAAGCATATGATCATGCAGCAGTGTCCTCTCCTAGCAGTGCATGGTGCCTGTGTTTCCTGGATGGACAGAGGAGAGGGGGGACTCCTGAGAAGTCTCGCTGCCTCATTGTATCTGCTCTGGGATGTCCCACCCTGCTACTGGCTCAGCTGGTTCCTGCCTGGTTTAGGAGATGAGGAGCACGGACATGGTGTGGCTGGGCAGAGCTTTCAGTTGTGATGTGCCTGGCCCTGCAGCTTTTACCAACATTTGCAACTAGAGGATCTCTTTGACTGATTTTCTGGGAATGACACAATGTTTAGGAGTTGCTGAGGCTTCATCCTTTAAAACTGAATCCTTCTGGGTGTTTCAGGCACCTGCAGTCACAGCTGAAGATGTTGTCTGTTTGCTGCTGGCTCCCAGAGCAAGTTTCTGTTCAACGTACCCAGCTGTGTAGCCTTCACCACTGCAGCCTTTCTCCAGTTAGCCTCTGCCCACATTAGCAGAAGATAAGTGAGCCAACAGCCCCCAGCTCAGGGTAGGCAGCTTCTGTGGCAGAGCTCAGAGTATGAGCTAGTAAAGAGAAGTAAGGTTCAGGGTTGTGCTGTTGCTTTTTGTCTTTCTAGCTAAGTTGAGAGCAAGATTTCGTTGTTTGGTTTTTTTCTTCTCCCTTCTCTCTGCCCCTCTGATCACCCACTGCAACTAGATCAGGTGAAATCAGACACTTGGATGGAGGCTCCAGCTCCTTTAACACGTCTGGGGTGGCTGAAAAGCGCTCGGTGCCAGGCAGTGCCGACCGTGACCAGGTTTTAGTGGAGGCAGCAGTGGGGCAAAGGGGTCACTTGCTAGAAGCAGACCAGGAGAAATCAAATACTCACTCGCAACCTCCTCCCACTTGGTAGGAGTGGGGCAGTCCCCAGACCTGGTTCATTTAAAGAGCACTCTGGACGTTTCATCTTTTCTCTGTCACCTCTCTGGGATGACTTTAAACCGCCAACAGAAAGCTCAGGTGTGTCCATGTGGCTGGGAGCTCTAGTCTGGATCCAGGCACTCCAGGGTGCTTGCTGCAGGGTCTGTGGATGGGCAGTAGACTGAAGACAATGTGTCTTCAGCTCTGTGTGTTTATGACATCTCAAATGTGTCTATTTATAATATAAATATAATGGGTGAAGACGTGTTCACTTGGAAGTGCAAGGGCTTCTCTTCTTCTCTCCATCAAAGGCAAGTGAAGAAGTCGACAGCATGGAGTGTGGTTAAAGCAGCAGCCTTGATGTTTTTCCCCTGAGCCTGCTTTTGAGTCTCCCGACCTTTCCCTTTCTGCTGCAGTCAGTCAGGAAATACTTTCTATTGTAACTAATCTAGTCCTAGTTCCATCTTTAAAAGTTGGACTTGATGCATGAATCTACTCCCCAGTTGAGTCCCAGTTAGGCCTTCAGCATGATCAAGATGGTTGCAAGAATTAAATAAGCCCATCCCTTCCATCGAGCAAGTGTTGGTACATCAGTTTCACTCACAAGTAGTGCAGGGAGGGTCCTGTGTCTTGAGATCGATAATAATCCAGTAAATTTGTGCTAGTCCTGCTGGATACAGGAGGAGAAGTATCTCTGCTTGTCTGTTTGTGGGCTGACAATGTGTAAAGTGACATGGATAGCCATTCTTCCCACTGGTGGTAAATTCTCTTCATCCAGAGCCCAAACCAGTCTGGTCTTCCGTGGGACTCCTTGGAGCGAGTTGGGCTGACATTTCTAGCTGTCATCATCTCCAGTATTCATTTCTCTCTGTGCTTCCCTCACGTCACTGTTACCCAGCACGGCTTCCTCTGAGGGTTCTTCTAAGTGGCTGCACAGGGAGATGGCAGCAGCTCTGAGTGGTCGGAAGCTTTGAAGGTGATGTGCCCTGATGGTTGGAGGACTGTCCTTGGTGCCTTGCCAGTGGAGGCTTGTGGGTTTCTTCATGGCTGTTCTGCATTCCCCAGGAGCAGGTACAGCCGTGCTGGACTGTCACCATCTCCAGACTTGTTCTGTGCTTGTGAGCAGTTCAGCTGTGCTGGAACCAGTTGTCTGACCTCTGGCTCCAATGGGTTTACCATAGGCCTAGGTTTCTGAGCAGAAGCCCTCCTGCTTGCCCATGAAGACAGCAGGAGGGCAGGCTGCCTGCCTCTGCCGGTGCCCTGCCCTGGGGTACAGAGCTCTGCAGCACACCACTTCCTCCCCAGCCCTGCAGCTGGGACCTCCCTGGCTGCAGCAGGTCCAGCTCAGCCCCGTGGAGGGCACAAGGCTCCTTGCTGTGGAAAGGGGAGTTGTAACGAGGATGTGGCTTTTGCCTCCCTTGGGTAGGAAGGAAGAGTGCTTCAAAGGAGTGCCTGGAGGAATGAGCCGTGCACCGAGATCTGCCTGGGAGGCTGCTGGTTGCAGAACAGGAGCCCCTCTGGCCCAAACACCCTCCTGCTGCTAGGTCTGCAGGTTGTGGGGACCCAGGTGCCTGCTCAGTGCAGCATCCCATCCACCCTGACTCTGAGCAGACGCTGTTTGTGCCAAAGCGTTGCTGCAACTGGGTGGACTCCTGTTAGTTGGTAGCTTTGATTTTATGTCCTTCACATCTGTGGAATAAAACCCCCAACAGCAGAGTCATGCCTCAGCTGGGCGCAGGGGAAAGGCTCTCCTCCCAGGACATGGGGCACCGGGGTTTCTTCTCTCCTCTTCGTATCGTGCTGTCTAGGGACGGAAGAACTTGCCCCTCTGCCTGCAGCAAGGAGTTGGCCACCATCTCACTAAACATGCCCCAAGGTGCCCTGGTGGATGAGTCCACATCACAGCCCAGTGAGATGGTCTGTGGCCCTCGTTTAGGAGAACTGCTCACAGCTCACGTGGGTGATGTCAGTGTAGACGCTGTTGCTGGGTTGGTGTACACGTGCCACTGGGCTTTGTATGTCTGGAGGTGAGTCTGCTCTGTGCTCTCTGTGAGCTTTGGGCAGTCTGAATCTGCAATGACTCAAAAAGACAGAGCTCTGAGTGGCTCTGCTGGGTGAGTGCTGGCAAACTTTGACATGGTCATTCAGCACAGCCGCTGACCTCGCTGCCCTGGTGGGATGGGGAGCAGAAGGGGCTGTGCCCTCTCAGCCCAGCTCTCCCTGCACAGAGCCCAGGCTGAGCTGGAGGAAGCAGCTCTGAGCTAAACTGCCTTGTATAGTGGACACATATGACTGATCTGTGATCCCCACTCCCTCTGTCATTACTCTGCAATGGGGGGTGGGAATTTTGGGGGCGAGTAGTCATTTGGAATAGGATCACGTCTTAAACTATGGCAGTGAAATCACTGGTGCTTGTCTGCCAAAGACCTGAGAATGGGGAATGCAGTTTGGGCAGTGCCTTGTGGCTGCAGGATGGTGCCTCAAACCCAGAGTGTGGTCATGTTCCTGGCTGGGGGTGGGAGAGTCTCTTCTTCAAGGGTTTTCTGCAAAATTCTCAGTGTTTGTAGGGTGAAGCTCTTCAAAGTGTTTAGCTCAAGCAAGGAGAAGTGGGGAGAAAGTTGCTGATATAAACATGCCTCTTCTGCTCATGCTCCGGGACTGAATTTGAGCAAGTAAAGGGCTCTTGCTGAAGGGAAGGGGATGGGATTATGAAGTGTTGCTGGTGTGAGGAGCCTGATGGGGAATGTGGGGGGAAGATGTGGGACTGATCCCTCAGCCTGCAGCTGAGCTGAGTGACCCCAAGCTCGCTGCTGCCAGACCCCGGAGGCAGGATGTAGCTCTGACTGTGTGCATAAGGTGGAAATGTCTCCTGAATTCACCTCTCTTTATCTCCCCTCCTGCAGTGCCTGGAGAAGTTTCCTGTGATCCAGCACTTTAAGTTCGGCAGCCTGCTCCCCATCCAGCCTGTGACGTCCTAAGGAGGCCGCGGGAGGAGCAGAGGCAGCGGAGGCGTAGCGCGGCGCTCTTCCTCCTCCCCTCACCCCCTCCTCATCACCTTGCCCGTCACACACAGCCCATTCATTCCTGCACATCCTCATCGGCAACCACAGATCCAAAGCACTCGCCGGCCTCGCACGGGAGACGGGACCCAGAGCGGCTCCTCCTGCACGTCCCCAGCACGGGGATGTCTCGCCAGCGACCAAGCCGGGGCTGTGCTGCTCCTCTCTGCCACCTCCCCGGGCAGCGCGGTGGCCTCGTATGACTCTGGGCGTGTGAATGGGATTTGAGTGGGGGCTGCCTTGCAGCAAAGGCCCTCTGCCTCTTCCCGGGAGGAAGGGGGGTGTGGAGGGGAGGAAGGCACGTGTGTATGTGTTGGGCAGTGGTAACTGCGATTTCCCTTTTCAGTTTCATTGAAGTTTCCTGTTGCTGTTTGGTTTGGGAAACCGCTGCAGAGGGCGAGGTGTGAGCCTGCACGTGTCTGCACGGGGAGGTCTGCAACGGGTAAAGGAAGTTGTAGAGAATGAAAGTGGGTGGCTGGAAGCCCAGGGTGCTGTCTTTCCCTTTTTCTGGGTAAGGAAAGCCCCTTCCCTCTGTCTCTTCTGTGAGGTTCCCTGGGTCTTCCTTACCCACCATTGCCTCTTCTGGGTGAAGCTGGGAACTTTCTGGGCTGCAGGGGTCTGAGCTGGCTCTGGAGCTGGAGACAAGGTCCCTGGAGGGACCCGGCTCTGTGGGAACAGCTATGCAAAGACACTGCTCGAGCGGTGCCTGCTCAGGCTCCCTCTTAAGGGGCACAAACCCTCTTGTGTTCACACACACTCATTGCTGGGTCCAGCCTCCCCCCTGCACTCCCTGGTTCTTCCTCCCTGCTTTGCTGCCCCGGGGCTGGGCTGGCCTCAGTGGCACAAGGTGACGGTGGTCACTGCTGCTTGGTCATGAATTGTAGCGATAGCCCCATAGCCAAGGAATTTCCCCACGAAGCAGCACGTCCCCCAGCTCTCTTAGGGAGGCATCCCGGGAGCAAAGGCAGCGGGGCACCCAAGCATGCGGCTCTACACGCGTTTGTGTACTTGTGCTGGAAACAAAAAGCATAAAGAGCCCAGGACAGCAGGTGACACCTGGAGAAAGCTCTTTCCCATTGTCCTTCCCTGGTGGTGTTGCTGTGCTGGACCTCGGGCAGAGGGACCACGCTTCCAGAGTCACCAGCAGCAGCATCTCAAATGAAATGGGGACATCATCCAGATCATACCGGCAGCATCAGCAGGAGGGCAGAGACAGACGGTGCTGGGTTTGAGATGAGCTGTTGTGTCCATGGATCTTGACCAAGGTGGTCCACAACTTAGCAGCTGGAGGGGGGATGTTTCTTCTTGGGGTTCCCAGGCTGGGTGTAGGGGAACAGGCTCTGGTCTGGTGTTTTTAGTGAGTCAGGGGCAGCAGGGATCCTTTCTCTGGCACTTGCAGGCTACGAAGGGGGCGTTGGGGCTGCTCCTGGCCAGGCTGCTCAGCTTTCGCTGCTGCTTTGCTGTTGTGGGGGGGGGGGGGGGAAGCCTGCTTGTGATTTTTTTGTTTTTCCACAATTTTATTTTTTCAGACCTCCTTGCTCCCTCTTGTAAAGGTTCTCACAGGCACTCAGGGAGGGAGAGCAAGAAAAGAGTCTAAATTAAGAAGCAGTGAGAGGCAGGTGTCCGCAGAGCTAAAGCAGAGCTTTCCAGCTCTGCTACTGTCCTGTCTGCTCCTGGCTTGGCCCCAGGCAGGGGGCCGGGGGCCAGGATCTTTTCACCTGCCTGAAACAACTCTATAAACATGCGTTTTAAGTGCAAACAGAAGACGGGGGTTTAAGTCTTGTTTGGCTCCTAAGTAGGATGTGTGTTTTGTCTTGGCTTTCCACATGGATCCCCTCCTGGAGCAGTCTGAGGATCTGGGTGCTTGCTGGGACTTGATGAGTCCTTTTCCAGTGGAGCAGTTCAGCCTGGAGCAGGGACCTCAAGCCCCTCTTCCTGTGTCCCCTCGCGTTGCTGGCTCTTTGGCAGGTGTCACAGTGCTCTCAATGGCTCTGCAGCATCTGGCCTGCAGTGGCTGCACTGAAGGCCGTGGTTTCCCAAAGCTGCCCCAGGGCTGGCAACACGTCTCGCCTGGTCAGCTTATGGAAATGTGGCTTCCATGCCAAAGGATGGGTGGAAATGTTGATATCCATACATGGGAGGGACGCCAGGAAGGTGAAATACAGCACCAAAAAAGGGTGGAGAGGTGCTTCCTTCAGCTGCAGCCACAGCTCCTTGGAGACAGTGTCCCTGGGCTTGGGACCTGCAGAGGAAGTGTCAGGAGGCTCATGCAGAGCTCTCTGATTCTTGCTTGCCTGAGTTTGCATGCCTCTTCTGTTAGGGATTTTTGGACTTCAAGCAGCTAATTCTTGTTTGAGTCAAATCAACTAGCTTGAGATGTGCCCCCATCACGTGGCAGTCAGCTGCTCACCTTCTGACTCCCACTGACGTCCATCACTGGTTCTCGGGGCTCTGCTCCTCTCCTGGTGGGTCCACATGTAGCAGCAGCCAGGGCTGTTCGATGTCCAAAGCAGCGCTCCCCCACCCCCTCCCACCTTGTGCATTTAATTAAAGTCTCTTGTGTTTTGCACTGGTGACTCTGTTGGTCTCTCTCTGGGGTTTGCTCCAGCTTTGGGAGCAGAGCCAGCGAAGCCGATGCTGGAGCACTTGCCGTGTCTGTGGTTGTTCTTCTGCTTGTACCAAAACTGACTCGTTATTTAACCGCATGAAGCGAGTATATTCATCTGCCTTCGTGTCCTTCCAAGGTGTCTTTCTGTCATCGGGTGTGGTTTATTTATTTATTTAACTTCTTTGCTGTGTCCACCCCCCTCTCTCCCAGCTTGGATTTGGCAGGTAGGTTTGGTGTGGAGCCTGTTCCCAGGCCACCAAATACCTCTTGAAGATCAGAGACTTGTAACCAAAGGATGTTTTTGAGCCTTGCTTCTGAGGCAGGGTGAGAACTGGAACCTTTTTCTTCAGATGTTTTTCCTGTCCTGCTGTAGGGGCTGACTCAGGACTTCCAGCATCAGTTTAGCTCAGCAGCTTTCTTGGATTTATATAGAAAATTATACCTGAGAAGATTCTCATGAGCGGTCGGAGCTAGCATAGATGTGCTTAGCAAATACTGGTTTTCTTGTCACTGGGTTATATCGTCTCCTCTCCGTCAACACAGGCCAACTGTGTGAGTGCGTGTTGCTAAAAGTGGCAGCAGCGTGGAGGGATGGATGGCGAGCAGGAATGTCATCGTGGGTCACAGATGTTTGCTTTGAAGGCACTTGGATTCGTCTTGAACGCGTCCCTGGGTGAACATGATGCGCAGTGAAGGGGAAGCAGACGTAGTGTGGGTTTCTTGCCATCCTCCCGCTCAGCCCACTGACCAAGACAGGTCTTTTTTTAAACTCATTTTTTCAGAACTGGATCCTTCGGGGTTGCAATACGTGGGCCAGTTCATGTTTCTGTTTATCAGCTGTTGCCTTTACACGGGGTGCATTTTGCAAATCGCCGTCAACCTTCCCCCGTCTCTTTCTTCGCAGCCCTCCTTTGTAAATGGTCGCTCGTGGCAGCCAGTAGTAAATTAAGTCAGAGTTAAGAGAAGCAGCCTCGTGCGGTGACAGTAGTAAAAGAATAAAAAATAGAACTGTTTCATCCCATTGTTGCTGTATTAACTTGTCCGTGGTGTGCAGCTCAGCTCCATTAGGCAGTGCTGGGTTTCTGCTATTAAGGAAGAAGTCCCTGCTGCAGGACCAGCAAAATCTGAGCTGGCAGTTTCCAGGACGAAGATGTTCTTTGTAGCCCAAGGACCTGGTGTCAAACCACGTGAGAACTCTGGACGCTGCACTGCATCCCTGCAGCTGCATTGACTTCCTTCCTGAGAGGGCAGGAGGCAGAAATGGGTAGGAAAAGGTGGAATTGGTGGTTAATGATAACTGCTAATGTGACCCAAATTTTCCCACTGCCACCGTGCTGGTGGGAACCTTCTGTGGTTGAGAAGCTCACAGGGATGTCGCTGCTGCTTCAACAAGGACTCATCTGGCTCAGATGTAGAATTTAATATGGCTTTTGGAGGTCATTTCATGCTCTAATAGCCAAGAGGAGAGATCTTCATCTTTTAATGTTGCTTCCCCTTTGGTGGGTGAGCACTCTTCCCATTGACATGAGAATAAACTCTTTGAGTGTCCAGGGGACAGACACGTCTTCTCCCTGGACTGATCTTATAAAAATTGTGCCCAACTTCAAACTAAGATGAATGAAGTTGAAAAAGGGGCTGCCTCCACATCAGATTTAGAGAGACCTGAACTGTGATGGGCACCTTCAGCTTGGAGATACGCTGGTTCTGAAGAGCATGAGACTGGGAGAGGCTTTGGAGGTTAGAAAAGGCTTTTGGGGCGTGGAGTGGGTGCTTCTGCTTCCTGTGAAAGGCCTGGGCTTGGGAACATCTACACTGGCCAGCTCTGCGCAGTAGTTGTTAAAATCGGAACAAGTTCTGCCCAGCGTTGCGAGTTGCAGCTGTAACACAGGCAATAAATAACATCAACCTCCCTCCTTGGAAGTTGGGTTCCTCAGTGCTCGGGGTGTGCGAACCTGCGGAAACAGGAGAGGGGTCCTGCAGGAACGGCGCTGTGGGGCCCTGATCCAGCAGGCACCGAGGTGCGTGCTCTGAGCCCTCCTGAGCACATCTCACTACCTTTGACAAAACAGATGAAGGATGTGCTCAAGGATTTATTGAGCCTATAAATGGAGGAAGGAAAGAAAGCAGAGGAGCGGTTCCTTATCAGTTCTTCTGTTTCTTAGACACCTGGGAGAGAGAAACCCAAGCAGACTGCACTGCACAAGTCAAGGTACCCAAATTCTCTCTTTTGACATTAATTCCTCCTAGTTTCATGTGTGGAAACAGTTGGGGATTTTTGGAGATGGTCAGGGTGCGGGACCCCAGCCTGGTGAATAGTAGTGCAGCTGTAGAACACTCCGTGCACGCAGAGTTAACGAGGCACACCAGCACTGCACTTCTACAGCCTCCCTGTAGTCACAGTGCTTTGGGTTTCAAGTGGTCATGCTGCTGAAGGAAATGGAGAATCATAGAATCATTTTGGTTGGAAGACACCTTTAGGATCACTGAGTCCATCTGTTAACCCAGCACTGCCCGGGCACCGTGTTCCTCCAGGTTTACCATGTCCCTCAGCACCACATCTACGTGTCTTTGAAACCCCTCCAGGGATGGGGACTCCACCACTGCCCTGGGCAGCCTGAGCCAGGATTTGGGCAACCCTTTCAGGGAAGAAATTTTTCCTAATATCCAACCTAAACTTCCCCTGACACAACTTGAGGCTGTTTTCTCTTGTCCTGGTGCTTGTTCCTTAGAAGAGACCAACGCCCCCCGGCTCCAACCTCTGTCAGGGAGCTGTCGAGAGCCAGAAGGTCTCCCCTGAGCCTCCTCTCCAGGCTGAACAAGCCCAGGTCCCTCAGCTGCTCCTCACCACACTTGTGCTCCAAACCCTTCTGCAGCTTTGTTATCCTTCTCCGGCCACACTCCAGCCCCTTCTGAGGGTGAGGGGCCCAGAACTGACCCCAGGATTTGAGCTGTGGCCTCCCCAGTGCTGCAGTGTGCCAGTATGTCCTGTAATGGCTACAGACCATGTAAAATTGACTGCTGTGGTGGTTAGAAAGAAATTCCAGCCAGATTCTAAGACACTGGAGCATATTCTTTTCTAGGCTACTAGCTGATCACTGAAAGTGACTGCTCTGCAAAAGGCTCTTACTTTTTTTGTGTTCAGAGCATATACCTTTAAAAATATTAGTTTAGGCATTACACATCCCCTTTGAAAAAATTCCCTTGTAGGCAAGAATAAAACTTACAAAAAGGCTGTTACAGAGATCATCAGCTCTCTATTAGATAGCTTGGAATATGCTCCACTAGCACCAGAGTTTAGTCTTCTCCAAATTACTGTAGAGGATTTGACTGTATCTTGCTGATCCATCCACATTTTAATTTCCTCTGCACGGATACATATTGCAGGATGCTGGAAATCCCCAAGCCCACTGGAGCTGCAAGACTGGATGTTTCATCCTGTAACACCAATAAAATGTTAATGCATACTAATAGCAACAGCAAAGGGGTTTATGGAGCGAGCTTGGGAGTATTTTATAATTGCCAGGGTATCTGTGTCACAGAGAATTTGGGGTTAGAGTCATCAAGTATCGCGCTTTGTCAACACAGAAAAAGAAAACCCCTCAAATATACCTCAAACCTACTGATTTTTATAATTAAAGGGGGATGATAAGAGATGAGTCCCCAGGGAGAGAGTCAAAAAGAAATTGCATATACATGAGAGAGCTGCCCACTGGTTTGGATGGATTCAGAAGATGTGGGTTCAGTGCCTGCTCTACCGCAGATCCCCACTGTAACCTTAACTAAGGACACCGCCTCCACTTCCCTCCTGGAGACCAAGAATAAAAGCACTGCCCTGCTTTATAAACCCAGTAAATCCGGGCATGAGGTGACATAAATACATCAAGAACGTGAAATCCAGGGAGCTGGGGCATGGGTTGACATCTCTGCACGTTGCACTGCCTGGCTGGAGTATCCCATGACTTCCAGCAGCTCCTCACACTTCTGCTCAGCCCAGCCTAGTGATGTGGTCCTGTTTACTGCGACTTAAGATATTAAAAAAATAAAAGATCAATTTGAAACTGGGGTCAGGGGGACCAGGTTTCCTCCATCTTGCAGGGTTTCTACATGTGCTCTTGCTGGAGCTGTCAGCCTTTGGCTGTGCCACTCATCCTGCCTCTGCTGAATAACCTCTGGGATGCTCACGTTGGAGGACCGTGGGACACATAAAGCAGTACTGAAGCTGTGGAGATCCTGCCCTGTTAGAAACACCATGCCAGGAACCTCTGATCTGCCCCTGCTGGCAGCTGGCTTTGCCATTTCTCACGCTGGACCAGAGCACATGGTCTTTGTGGTCCATGGGCAGAAGGGGCAGAGCCTGGATGACCACAGCACTGCTCATCTTAATAGACATGCTCTAAAACCTGGGAATTTTCCAGAGTCAACAGATCCCAAGCCAAAGTATAAGCCAGAGGCATTGCCTAACCCAACAGACACCGGAGGGCCAAGCTGAAGAAGCTCTGCATGTAAATGCTCCTTAAACAATGTCAGGCTGAGTAAATCCAGTGGTAGCTCCAGGGGGACAAACTGAAGGCTCAGTCCTGTGCTTATCTCTCCTTGTCACTAAGCTGGAGGACCAAGCCCAGCATACAGCACCCAGGAGCCTGGGGTGTTTGCTTTGGGAGCTTTATAACCATGTTCTTGCCTTCTGGTTCATATGGGAGTGGAAGAACTGGGATGTTCAGGGTGCTGCGGGGACCACAAGCATGGCTTTGGCTGGGGGGAGATGGGTGATGGAGAGCAGCTGTGGAGCCAGGACTTGCATGTTGTCCTCTGGCCCTGAGAGTCCTTCGGGCTTTTGTAGGATCACACCCTCGGTGCTGCTTTGCACCTGCATGTGGGAACCCCACATCCCAACCCAAGTCTTGTTGGAAGCTGTCTGCAAAGCTTTCCCTTGCCTTACACCGGCATGGGGCTGATGAGGGTGAAGCTCATCACTTCACACCCATATTTTGGGCTGGTGTTTGCACCAAAATAAATGAAACGGTGAGGTTCTGAACTGCCCTTCCCCGACCTGTGCGTCCGACAAGCCCTTGTCTTCTGCTGGAGTGGAGTTTGTAGGAATATCCCTTAATCCTGAGCACCCTATTTGCCAACAGTTTAGGAGCAGGAGCAGGTTCCTGTTTGGGGTGGGCAGCCCCAGCTGCTGCTGAGGCAGCTGCTGCAAGCAGCCGTGGTGAGGAGGAGAAGGGGGTATGGGCACAGCACATCGTGGTGGTGTTTTATTCATCCTCACTGGGGAGCAGAGGAGAAACAAAAGCTGGAGCAGCACAGGGCACCAGGCTGGCTGGGCGAGGAGGAGAAAAAAATAATTGTGCAGAATTTCATCTGGGAGCTTGAAAAGAGGTGATTTTGTGAGCAAATAGTCGGCTCCTGGAGCAGAACTTCCCCATCTCCAATTTCAAAATTCTGTTCACATCAACATCCACTTTCATGTTGCAAAACCTGGGGAAAAAGGGGAGGAAAAAAAGCAGCTTCACACATTTCAATGCAAAAGCCTCGTTTTGGCAAGGAGCAGGGGGGGAAACACTGCTTTAGAGGTACCTTATACAAAACCAAGTGCCCAGAATGAAAGTGTGGAAATACTCAGGGACCTGAGGCAGGTGGGGCTGCCCCAAAGCCCAGGGCTGTTCTGGCTCACATGGGGCTGAGCCTGAGTGCAAAGTGGCTGCTGGAGTCCAGCCCTGACCTCAAAAGACACAATTTTTCATTTTACCCCACTTGGGGAGAATGAAAAGCAGATTTGGTCAGGACCAAATTGAGAAGTGCTTTGCACAGCAGCCACTGTCCCCGTTTCCCCCATCAGAAAGGCGGGAGCAGGGGACATGGTGCACATGCTTTGCTCTGATGCGTGCAAGTCCCCGTGAGTTTGGCGTGACAGAAGCAGGAGGAAAACACTCCAGTCCCAGACATAGGTCTGGCCAGAAGGGGACCTGTTATCCAGGAAAGAAGCTTCTGTCCCAAAGAAGCAGCTAGAGGACAGTAGCAAGGAGTGGGGATAGTCCATAGCAGCATCCTGGGCAGTTCATGGGGGCTTCATCACCCCAGGGAAAGCTCTTTCCCCTCCTCTGGGCAGCAGCACATCCAGGGTTAATGCTCTGCCTCATCCGCACAGGTGTGAGCCATGTGCCTCTGCTCAGCTGGCCCAATCCTGGGGCAGAAGTGAGGATAAGAGCAGAGTTTGGGGGACTTTTTTCTTTTGTTTGCCTTTCTCCTTCCTCTGTAGGACCTGGAGTGAGTTGTTGCCTTCCCTGAGGAAGAGGAGCCAGGGCAGCTCTGCCTGCTCTTTGCCTCTGGGCTTGACTGGCTCCTTCTCTCAGTGCCAACCTCCGTGTGCTGTTTGGCATTAGGTGAGATCCTGGGTGAAGCTTGTTGCTCTCTTGCCTGCCTGGCACAGAAATGTCAGAGAGCAGCTCAGCTGGAAATGCCTTTTGTCTGGAGGAGCAGTTGGAAAAGCCCTCAGCCTCTGAGGGTCTCAGGCAGCAGCCCTGCAAACCTGCTCCAGGTCCCTCTGCGAAGGGACCAGGGCTGTCGTGGCAGTGCAGCCTCCTCGCCCAGGACCAGCAGCAACACTGGGGGAGCTGGTGCCCAGGAGAGCAGGTGAGCCCACTGCTGGCTTATGGGTTTTGCTTGTCTGAGCTGTATTGGTCCCAGTGTGGAGATGTTAGCAGCTGGGTTTCCCTACTTCCTAGCCTGTGGGAGTAGCAGGTCCTTCTCTGGACATCCCTCATTGGGTTTATGGGGTGGAAAGGTGGCTGAGGGGTCTGTGTACCCTTGCTATGCTGCAGGGATCTGCCCAGTTGTGTCTCCGTGGTGCCAGCAACCACCCAAAGCATCCACTGCTAGCATCTTCCGAACGCGTGGGGAGGTTTTTGCCTCTCCTACCACGTAACCGAGATACTCCTGTGTCGATGGCGGTGGTGGTGTGTTGCTGAGATGGCTGCTTTGTGCTCGGTGTTTGCTGCTTCTGTGCAAAGTGCATCTTACTCTAATTTTTCTATCATATTGTTTTTGCTGTTAGATAGAAGGGGCAGCATCTTCTGTCACACAACAGCCTCCTCTTAACTTTCCCAGTGCGTGCTGGTAAATCCAGGGTAGGCTTAACTCAAGGAGCAACATTAATCATCAAATCTAAAAGGAGGCTATAGAAAGGCCAAGTGTGAATAATTACTGCTCAGATGCTAATTACCCAGGCCCAGACCAAGCCAAACATATTAAACACATTGCTAACGGGAGCAGCCTCTTGACCATGTTGCTGTGTCCCCCGTAGCTCTCCTACTGCTTGCTCTGCAGGGGACTCCTCCAAACATCTGCCAAAATGTGCAGATCCCCAAATATACTTCTGCTTATTCGTATTTGAGCCAGAGAGATGAGATGGAGGGATCTGTCTCACAGCTGACAGATCGAAAGATGGCCAGATCCTGTACTGGGATGGGCAGAGCACAGAGTTGCTCTTCTGGGGATGTGCTGCTGGGACTGAGTGCAGTCTTAGTTTTTGACCTCGTGGTTTTGGAGGAGATGAAGCAGCTCCACCTGTGGGTCAGCACCTGGCTCATGGTGCAAGGGTGGGTTTTCCTTGGGTAGGTGCCTAACCCCTCTCAGGGGAGTTGGGTGCTGGGGGCAAAGCTGGGCTAGCAGCTTGAGAGGGTGAGAAATCCAGCCTTGTCCCTTCTGGTGCGGAGGGACCTGTTGGGTGTGCAGCAATGTCCTCTCCCAGGCTGAGGTACTCTAGCAGCGCAAGGACCTGGCTGGGCTATTGGCTTTGGCGCTGGATTTGATGCACAGCTTCCTAATTCCAAATCTGAGCCATCCAAATGCCTCTGGGGTGTTACTGGTGCTGGGCAGAGCCCTGTGACTGGTGGGTGCTGGGGAATGTGCTGACCCTCTGCTGTTGGTGAGCCTGGCCATGCAGCTGCCTCTGTGATTGCTGCTGGGTCAGGGAAATAAAGGCAAGAGTGGTGCTGGACCGTCCTGGGCTCTGCAGCCACCTGCCAGCTACTTTCTGCCCCTCCTGCCCGCTCTACTGAGAGCAGCTCTGGGAAATGTGGTGTGGGCTTGGGAGCTGCACCAGCTTTGGGGTGAATTTCTGTCTCTTACCAGAGGCAGCATCTCCCCAGGACAGGGTGACTCTTTCCCCCAAACCAAGGGGCTTCAGCAGAATGACTCCAAGGACACCTCAAGAACTGGATCTGCCTGTGGAGCGTGTTTTGCGCAGTGAAGGGAAGGTCACTGCTGATGGAACAAGTGGTGTGTGCACAGAGGTGATTCCCTCTGCCATGGCATAGGAAAGGACCCCCCCGACTCCCTTTGCTCTCCCATCTCCCACCTCCTGCAGCTCTGTGCCAGCTAAACTCTCCCTGCCCCCTCTGCAGGACCCCTCTGTGCCTCGCACCCGCTCTGAGGCTGTTGGGCACAAAATCCTGGTGATGCCCGTTCACCCCACGCCGAGGGGACACGGAAGGATTTTTAGGGTCAGACTGTTTGACATCAGAAATGCTTGTGCTAAGGTTGGGCAGAACTGGGGCGAGTTGAACCATGCTGAGAGGTAGAGCTGGGCTGGGGACGTGCTGGGATTGGAGCAGAGCTCATGTCTGGGCTGGGGGTGGTCTGGTGGTGGCAGCTGAGACTACCCCCCCTCCCCCCAAGACTTCGGGTCCTCTGCCCTGCTCCAGCCCATCTGTTCAGCATCGCTCCCTGAAGATGGGGACTGGAGGGCTGAGGCGGTGGGTGCCTGCTGGGGTGGGGGTGGGAGGGGGGGCGGCACAGTCCTCTTCCCTCTGAGCCCCCGGGGGATTCAGCAGAGTTGTGGAGGGATCAAAACATTTTGTGCCTGGAAGACAAGGAGTGTGTGTGAGTGAGGATGGGCTTGTGCTGGGGGGGTGCAACCTTCCCCTGTCACCTCCCTTCTAGCCTGAATGCTTCTGCCATCATGATTAATTTATCAGGTACTTATGAATATGCAGATGAGACTCTGGTTTCCAGGCTCTGCTTTCAGGAGAGAGGCTGTGTGATGGGCTTTCTGCTGCCGCCGCCTTCATAAGAAGAGAAATGTCATGTACCAGGGCTTAAAATAAATAAATAACTGCGCCACCAGAGCATCGGAGTCTTAGCGGCTCCGTGGGGCTGTGGGATCTCCTTGTTCCTCAGTGTAAGAGATTTTTGAGTGTCTCTGTGGCGTGTGCACCCGATTTCCCCCACCCTGTGTGGTTACTGGTGATGCAGAGGTGGCTTTTGCCAATTCCAGCCTTGGAAACCTTGACTGAAGCACCAGAAAGTTCCACCGTGAGTGGTGGTGAGGGCTGGGTGGCCCCTGGAGAGGGGATGTTTGGAGGGGTGGGTGTATGTGGGGTGGTTGAGTCCTGCAGGAATGGGGGGGTTCTCTGGTGATGGCCACTTTACCACTGGAAACCCCAAGGTCTGGGAGACAGAGTGGTTTGGGAGCCTGATGAGTGTGTGCATGTGCCTGTTTGGCTAAAGCAAGCTCTGCCCCGCTGGCTGGACTGCCTGGAGTGGGAGCTGCAGGACAGGGGCTCTTTGGGGTTTGGGACTCGGCGCCTGGCTGTGCTGACCTGTGGGCATCCACAAAATACCCAGTTTTAAAAACTTCTCCCAAATACTGCGTGCAGCAGCCAGGGCTATGCATGCAGGAGCTGCTGCTTCTGCAGATCCCACTGGCAGGACCCCTCTCCAGCCATCTCTGTGTTGGGGAACCGTGACTCCCAAGGCAGGGGAGCAGGATAGGGCTGGGTGGTGCTAAGGGTCCTGGACCCAGGGCCTGGAGCAGGGAGAAGGTTTCTTTCTCCTTGGGTGAATATCCCCTGCTCAAAGCACTCAACTCCTGGGTTTTGCAGAGCTCTTGTGTGCTCAGCGATGCTGCTGTGCCTGGACAGAGGTTTTATAGGATTTATATTTTTAATTTTAATTTCTTTTCTGTGTCTCTTCGGAGGAGCAGCAGGAGGCGGGAGTGTGGCTCAGCCAGTTCCCTGAGCGGGACGGGGCTACCCAGTGGCGGGGGAGGGGGGCACCGCGGCTGTCCCTTCCTCTGCCCCGCAGTGGGGGGGTCAGGGCAGTCCTCCCCAAAGCCCCGGCGGGGCGCTGCGGCCCCCGCGGAGGGCACCAGGGGGCGCTGTGGGCGCGGAGCGGTGCGCGGTGTGCGGAGAGGGCGCGGAGCGCAGCCGGGGCGGGGGGAGCGCTCCGCGTTTCAGCTCCTCTGCGGCTGTAACGCGCTTACGGAGCACCCCCAGCTTCAGAATGCCGTTTTATTTTTGAAGCCACTCTCTCTCTTTGAGAGGGGAATGTTGCGCTCCCGCGGTGATGCGCGGGGCTGGCGAGGGGGTTTTGTCCATGTGTTGGCCTGAGTGGCGGGGTCCCGGCGGTGCTGGGGGGGTTCCTGGGATGCTGAGGGTACGGGGGGACAGAGGAGCAGCTCCAATTGCAAGGTTTGCGCTGGATACTGGAAACAGCGCGTTTTGAAGGGGATTAAGGGGGGGGGGGGAAACATCCCCCCTTCTGAAGCGGGCCGGGGGGGGAGTCAGGGGCACCACGGCTTCGTCCGCTTGGGGTCAACGGGGGGGGC
>JANIJG010011756.1:15152-86737 GCA_024611175.1 Megaceryle torquata | reverse complement strand
GGGTTCGGTTTGTCTTTTTTTTTTTTCATTTCAGCATCACTTTTGTAGCTGAACATAATAAAGAGGAAATATTCCATGCAGAGAGGTTTAGAATTGTGGCTTCAGCAAACCTTATTAGTACTGTAGCTTTGCTAGAGTCTCAGCATCACAGGTTGTATATTTATGTAAGTTGAACTGGTGTTTAGGAACAAGCTGAATTCATCCAGCCATAGTCACTTAGCACAATTCATACGTGAAACTGGTGTGGATTTGGGGCCAGCTGACCGAGTTCTCCTCAGCAAAACTTGTTATTTAGACCAACAGTATATTGTGGTGGTAGAGGTGATGGAAAACTCAGGTTTTCCAGAGGCAAAAGTTTGGTTGAAGGACCCATTTACATGTTTCCCTACTGGCAGGGTAGCAGGGTGAGCAAAACATCACAGTTAAAATACAGTTGTAAATCTTACAAACTACGTAAACTACAGCTAACAAGTGGCTTAGCATTTCTGAAGGGAAAATGAGCAGTGAATTCTTGTTCATGCCTTCATCTTATAACTTCTGAGACAGCTCTGGGGCTTCAGAGTGCAGGAAGGGAAGCCACAGCTACTGTGGCAGCGTGAGGTGCCAGCAAGACTGGCCTGGAGAGCTCGGTTCTGTTGCTGTGTTCTGCAGGTACCCCCAGAGCTCCTCCTCTCTGCTGCTGGGACAGTGTGGGAGGCTCAGTTCTGGCCGCTCTTCTTCAGCTCTCTCTGTGTTCAGACCTTCAATGGGTACAGCTTGGGTTCTATGGGGAGTGTTCTGTTTCACTGACCATTACAATATAAAACAATGGCATGGGTTGATAATCATCCTGCAAGGAAAATTATTAGATTTTGAAATGTCTTAATAGGTGGAAGAGGGGAGTTTCATAGGAGCAAAACCAGAAGGTGCAAAGCAAAGGAACATGGCCAACAAAACCAGTGCTAAAAGAAATGCCAGTAAATATAGAAGGACCAGCTCATCCAACTACAAATGTACAGTGATTCCAGAGGATCTCAAGGGTCAGACAGAAGAATGAAATGTCTTTTAGTTTTATTTGCCCAAACTGTTCAGCACTGTAATAAAATAATTATTTCTGTATTTCATGAGTAGCAAGACTACAAAAACAATGCAGGCAGTAGTTAGTGGAAGGCATTGCTGTTTGGCCCCACCAAGACAGAATACTTTATTATAAAGATTTACATCCCTGCCATTGAACTGCTTTCAAAAATTAGACAATTGGGGTTTTTTTCTGTTATTTTTTAATATAAAATTTCTCTCTTTTGTAAAGTTGTACGTCGCTGAAAAATCTTTGTTTAGAGGAGATATTTTGCATCTTGGAAAACATTGTGATAGGAATACAGGAGCACTGTATCTTTAAAATGTACTCAGAAGTAAAACCTTGTGCAAGTCATTTTATACTGAGTTCTTAATCCTGCTGTTTAAGCAGTCACACTATGTTTACATCAACATTATGGAAGGAACATTAAAAAAGTCAACATTATATATATATACTTTTTCTTTTTAATTGTTACATTAGAATTCCAGAAAATGCAGAGCCAGTACCCGTGGGGCTTGGGGTAAGGGATGAAGTAGAGTAAAATTTGGTTACCGGCATTAATTTGAGTGTTTGGTCTAAGTCTCCTGGCTGGTTTTTTTTCCTAGCATCAAAGCAGTCTGCTTCTATTCAGTCCGTTCTGTAGAGACGCTTTAGTTCTTTTGGAAGAAACAAGAAATTGCATTTTGTAGGCATATGAAGGCTTTTCAATTGCTTGAATCCTCCTTACAGTGAAAAACTCCAACGATGATTTCTTCCTTTCTTAAAAAATGTACCCATTCTCTTTCAACACACAACTAGACCCCCAGTATTTCTGTTGCTTTCTATGTTCTGTTGTGGAACTGATTGCATCATTTTCTGGGAAAATTAGCCAAGAAATAGGAATCTCGGGTTGTTGGACAGACTGGCCCAAAAGTTCTGCAAGGGGACACTTGAAGGCAGCACGGCCATACTCACCCTACCCAAAAATTAACACGTCAGCGAGGAGGTTGAGGAATGAGACATTTCAGAGAGATGACAACGCACGCACACTTACAGCAAGGGGGTTTCATTGGAGTGCTTCCTTTTCAGAGCCTCCGAGGCTTGTTTTGTCTGTCGCTGTTTCTATTAGATTTGTCATTTCAAGTTCTCTCCAAATGGAATTTTGTGAAATCCCAGAAGACGAGGAGATTGGTAAACCTGCTCTAACTGCTCTAACAATATCATGAAACAGGGTTTGAATTACCAATCCACCCGGGAATTCTAATGCAATTATGAGTGTTTACTTACACCATGTGTTTCTCACTGAGCCTCGGCTGTATCAGGATAAACCAAAGGGAGCTAATGTTTTATAGATGGTAAGACTCTGTTTGTTTTCAGTAGGGCTAAGTCTCCCAAAGCACTCAGACACACTAATTAAAGTAAACTGCAGAGGCCCATAATAAAATATATGTGTTTGGAGACTGTGAGATGAACTCCACTGGCTTATTAAAAGTCAAAAGAAAAATATACATTATTTATGACTTCAAAGGGACACATTGTGAGCTCTGGTTTATTTAAAGGATTAACTAAGCATTGGTTATTGGTGACCATCTGAACAGCCTTCCTTTCACAGTTCATTAGTTATGTCATATATGTGGGAAGTCATAATTTGGGTTTAGATCAAATATTATTAATCAAATAAATTATGGAGGGTACACCAACATTATTAAATGTAATCTTTAGGAAAATAACACCTCACAAATCCACTTTTCTCCAGTTGCCCAATTACATTTCAATACATAAACAAAAATCCAACAGATGTGTGGCAAGTTTTATAGAACTGCCTATCTCCAGAGAGGTTTTTTTGGTCAATAAAAAAACATACTCAAAAATACCAAATGGAATTGAAAAGGAAGCTCTTGGTAGGCCATCAAGGGCTTAAGGAAGTACCAGAAGTACAAAATAACCCACGAGTACTTTTGTAATTTGCCTGAAATGTTTAGTTGGTTCTTTTTAAATTGCCTGATACATGGGAATGAGGAGGAATCCGGGCACTCCAGTGAAAAGGTCATTGGGAGACAAGATTTTCTTTCTCATCTTTGTCAGTAGCACTTCCTGTGCATCTTTCTTCTCATTTTTTCTAGTAATTTTACCTATCCAGCTTCTAGTTATGGATGAAAAGCTCTTTTATGTCAAATATTCGACTAGACCAAGGCAAGCAGGACCCCAACACTTTCTCTCTCTCTCCACCTCTCACCTCCTGGCTTCAAAGTGTTCATCAGCATTCACAAGCCTGAGAAGAGATAAATTTTCATGACGTTCTTCTGTCTTTCTGTCTTTCACTTGGAGTTTGATACAACTCAGGTTTTAAGGGAAGTGAAAGGAAAAGATTCAGGATACTAGCAATGAAGTTTAAATAGAAGATTTCAATGAATTTTGTATGGGCAGGTAGGTATGTAAAGTTTGCTGATACTTGAATGTCTCGAGAAAAGTGTTGAAGTTTAATATCTTAAAGGAGCTTTTAGAATAACTTAAACTCACTTAAGCCAAGGTTGGGGAAAAAAGTTGTTTTTCTGCTATTTAAGTCACCGGAGGTTTTGCAGAGCTGTTTTATTTTCACTGACATGACTTAAGAGAGCAAATGGAAACTGCAGTCCCTGTTCTTTCGAATATTATAGACTGAGGTACGGTTTTTTTAATATTTTGCATTGTCAACTTTGGATCAGGTAAACAAATAATGCCAGCACTGGTACTGACTGCCTCCAGCTTTTAGCTTTGGTTTTATGATAGAAAAGTTGGGGGAAAGGAGGAATGGTTACAACATGCTCTACTGCCCAAATGAGCAGCGTTCTGCCATCCCACCTGGGAACACTGTGAAATCCTAAAATAGGTGGAGACTTAATTCTTATTTGTCCCTTGGTGAACCAGCAGGCAGGCTGTGTTTCTGCAAATAACATCTCTTACAAATTTACAATAACATATTCAGCAGTGAAGGTCTGCTTGTTGCTACTTTCAGGTCAGTCCTTCTGCTTGAGCTACCTACAGGCAGTACAAGTCACTTAATTTTGAAATAACTTCTGAGTTAACAAAGCTTTAAATTTGTAAATGCTTGCAAAATATCCTGCTGAGCAACCAGAAGTCACAGATGTGAAATATTTATTGAAATATATTGTGTATTGTATATATTAATATTTAACATGTAACTTATATATAAAAAGTTAGATATCTAAAACTAAAAACTCTATCATAGGCCACATGTACCTGACCCATTTTACAAATGCAGATGAAAAGAAAGATCCCTTGTAGTGACAGTTCTCATCTCTTTTGTTTCTGGGGTGTTTTTTTCCCATACTGCTGTTCCCAGTCTGCTGACAGAACTTGTGGGGAGATCTGGATTCTTTGCCAAATGTCTGCTCTTTCTGCATCATACATTTCTCACTTTTCTCTGGGGTTATATTTTAATGAAATCTTTAGATTTATATGTCCTGTAACAGCAAGGTTTTGTTTTAAAAACTGGCCGAAATATGGGGGGGGGGGGAAAGAGGAGAAAATCCTTTGAAAGATTTGAAGCTGAAATACAGGAAAATTAAAAAAAAAAAAAAGTTTCTTGCAGATGAGTGATAATTTGTAGATCTCTTATTTTGCACTCATCTTGCAGATGAGTGATACTTTGTTTTATTAAAGTGTTTGCGGGAAAATGGTTGTTTAACATCAGCTGATGATTTAGCTCAGCCAGTAAACCTGAGATTTTATCTTTCACCTAATTCTCTCATTCATATTCAGCATGAAACAGAATGTTGGAAGTTGGACAAAGACAGTCTTCAAAACCTTATGCCAGTTCTTTATCGTCAGCTGAGGAATTGTGTGCAGTCAGAATTACTGTGTTCTTTCCCCTTTCACAGCACTTTAAGTGGTGGTGCAAATGATGAGACAAGCAGGCCTAGGAAATATATAAAGTCATTCATTTACACCCAAGCAACATCTCACAGGATACTCAACTTTGTGGACTTTACTATGAAAAATACTTCATTCAAATCAACTTTAAACTTCAGGAGTTCAGAGTAATCTTGTATATTCTGAATTAAAGCTAGATAGGTAGAATAAAGGGGAACTGATCGCAGTGTGCAATATTTTATCACCTAATAGTGCATAATTTATAAAGACACGTTGTAAAATTATGAACAATTAATCTTGAAGTGGTCATTGAACTTAGAAACAACAGCACATTGCAGAAGGTGACCTTCTGATTAATGATTGCTCCTGCCCTTTTCTATCTCTCTAGCCTAATTTGTCTGAGGAAGGGTTGTCTTTGAAGTCAGGTTTAATTTACTACCTATGAGTCCTTTAATGGATGTCTCCACAGTAGATATGCTTACATGGAACAGGTTCATACCTACCAGATAGAGAGAATGTATTCTAGTCCCCTTATCATGTAATTGATAACGGCAGTGTTAGGAGGTTTGTAGTCCAACTTCCTTAAGAGTACGCAGAGACAAAAGATCAAGGTCAGTAGCTAATACAAGTTTCTTAAACTGTTGTTAATTGATAATTAAATTGCAGTAAAAGTAATCCAAGTGGACAGATGTCCTCATACATTTGTCTTTTGCACCAAATAGAATAAGCATCGCACATTCCCGTGGCAGCAGACTGTACACTGTATTATTTTCTAATGTTGAATTGCATATTTTCCTGCCAGTCTTTTTATTGTTCTATTCTGGAGTAGAATAGATAGGTAAAAGCTTATTAAGAGAAGGCTCTTGAAGAGAAAATGAATTGACTAATGAATTTATTTAGTGGCTTAAGAACGCACCATGGCTTTCTTTCCTTGGAACAGGTAATACAAGAATACTCTTAGAGTTGCTGGATGGCTAAATGAATGCAATGTTAATTTATTCTATATAAGCAACTACAGAATGCTCAGCCCCAGAGAATAAATAGTGCTCTTGCATCCAGTATCTAACTTGCTCTGAATAGATACTGTTCAGTGCCTGTGCTAAGGATTTGATTACATAAAATCCTTTTCCACCATTTGAAGACAAAGGGAAAATCTAGTTCTAATTAGCATAATTTTTACCTGTTATTCCCTCAAATATGAAATTGAGCTTCTGGTTATAATGAAGGTATTATAGGTGATAATTAGTAGTGATGATTGGTGCTCGTGGATGCTATATATATATATGCTGGTGGATCAACATCTAAGCTAACATTGGGAAATTTGCCCTGATCACAGGAGCTGAAAAGGAAAAAGTGGGCTTGAGATACAATGCTAAAATAAAGATTAAGAGCTCTTTCCCAGCTGTTATTCACTCCAGATTATTTTATCTGGAAGCCCAATTACAGAACCCAGCAGGAGACTGATTGTAAAGCAGAAACCTTGACTCCACAAAGACATATGGGCAAGCAGAGAGCAGAAAAGAGTAAAGGTTATTTGCTTTCCAAATCCAGGAGTATCTGGGAGCGTGTAACTATACTCTCACAACAGAGCAAGCCCTCTGCTAAATCAGTAGCTGAAGCCAGTTATCCAAACAGAATCTGTCAGAAAAGCCCAGCCCTGAGAACAGAAGATTAGCAGAGGTGAGCAACTTTGCCCCTTTCTTCTCTGAAAGCTGGCTTGACAAGAGAGCACAATTTAGGGAAAGTGAGATTTGGGCAGGACGTGTCGTAGTGGAGGCTGGGGGGCTGACTGCTGTGTACCTCCTGGGTTGCAGTTTCCTGTTTGCACAAATATGCTCACATCCAGAGCTCTCACGTCTTTCTTTGGAGCACATTTCCTTCCCCTCTGAAAAGACTTTGTCGTTAAATCCCTTTCCCAAAGAGTTTTTGAATGCTTGGAAAGGTGAAAAGAAACAAATTGACCGAAAGGTTGCAATTTTATTTTTGAGGACCAGAGTTAAAAGCATTTCTTTACTTCAGAGCCCAACTAGCAGAGGTAAGCAATGACATCTTGACATTGAGCCTGGTTTGCTTGAGAGGCATCATCAAGCTCTAAAGCTGGGCACTGCGCACTGAATGGATGCTCTCTGTTAACTCCTCTCCCTTTCCAAAGGGGAAGAGAAAGGAAATAAGGCAGAAAGACTTATCAATTAGAAGAGAAAACTCAAACAGCTTTGATAAAAATAATAAGAATAAAATGGAATATATACAAGTATATACAAACCTAATACCAACCCAATACTCCAGCTACCTCTGTATTCCTAAAAAATCCAAACTCAAGCTTTTTGCAGCCTCTAGGAAAAGAGTGACATTTAGGATTAAAGCCTTTCAAATAAGAAGCACAGGCTTTAGGATACAGAAGGGTTCAGCTTAGGCAGGGAGTCAGTCCTGAAAAGCATCATCTTATATACCTTGTATACACATTGCATGTAGTTTCTGCCAAAGTTATGTGAAGAAATAGTACTGAGGGACTCCTAGTTTGGAGACAGTCCAGCACTGCTTGAACAGTGTTCTGCCAGTCTGTGTGTCCTGGGCCTATGCTTTGCAAATCCTGTGTGTTGTCAAGTCCCAGTACTTCGCCCATTGTACACCCTGCTCAATGAACTGTCTGCTCAGCCAGCAAACAAATGCTGTGAGACATTTTATTTTTATTTCAATGAGAAATAATCCTATCTTTCTCCTAGATAAATCCGAGACTGAATAGTTGTTGACCTCTCTGATGATTTTGCCTTGCAGATTCATTACGTTTTTTTCTCATTATTCCCTTAGCCTTTTGCATTACTAAGAATGTAAATGGATTTACTCATCTTCAGTGTATTGATATTTATACCAAAGGCCTAGGAGAGGAACTGCTAACCTTGTTGAATTTGTTTTGTTCATAATAATATGATTTGTTCATAATAAGCCCCATCTTTAAGTATTACAGAGTTTTTTGGATCATTGTGTCTGATGATTGTTATTTATAGGAGATATATCGTTACTTATAGGATGTGTATTGCTGCTGTGGGAGGTAAGTTGCCATCTTAAACCTAAACATTTTGGCATACTGCTTAAGTTTTGTTATTTCTCTACTGTATCCCGATACAGCTTCTCTAACAATAAGGTCAATGGCAATGCCAAACAGGAGGAGTGAGAGATTGCATCCTGATGAACTCCTGATTTAGCATTCTGGGATCGTTGTGTTCCAGTAGAACAGGGTTGAATAATTCATCGTGAACAATTGGCCACTATTTGCCTCTTTTTCTAAACAGCTGATGAGCTGATCACGTTTTACCAAAACTATTTCTTTGATCACATTAGCTCCGCACCCCTGCTCAATTTTTCCTGTTCTCTAAATCAGAGATCTCCAGCTTTACTGTTGCCATTCCCCTCCAGAAATGATTGTGTTCACTCCATTCCCTTTCCAGGTCTACCTGCCACATACACTTCCCCCTTCTGATTCACAAACAGTAACCAGATGAAAATAGCTCATGAAAGAAGATTAAATGGCAGATCGTGGTGTGTTGAATGCAGTGCCAGGGCCAATAAGGCCACATGTCCAAGTTGCCTTTTGCCAACACAGATGTTCCTATCCCTAGAATAAGTATTCTTAAAAGATGCAGGAGTATAAACCTGTCATGGTTCTGTTCATTGTCTCTCCTTTCTGTGAGATGATTCTCTCAGTTTTTTGAGTCATGTGCGTAGTTTTCCCCTCTGTACCGTGATGCTGAACACAGGATACAATCACGTACCTTGTTTTAGAGGTCAGAAGGACACTTTACTACCCAAATATATTGGCACTTATTGTCTGCAGCCATCTATGCTCTATTTAGAAAGTCCTACTCCAGATAATATAGAAGTTTGACACTGAGCACACAGAAAAAATTTCATCATTCTCTTCCAGGGTTGGACTAGATGACCTTTGGAGGTCCCTTCCAACCTGGGGCATTCTGTGATTCTGTGGGATTCCCTGGTTAAATGATCAAAGAATTTAGAATCATCTGTAAAAAACCTAAGGACTGGGGGGAATTCTGCCACTACTAGGAGTAACTTTTTTTCTAGATCGATTATAGAAATGATTTGTAGTGCACTGTCCTGCACCTGGGCTGGGGCAATCCCAAAAGCACAAATACAGGCTGTAGGATGAAGTGATGGAGAGCAGCCCTGCAGAGAAGGACTTGGGGGTGCTGGTGAAATGCTGGACATGAGCTGGCAATGTGCTCTTACAGCCTAAAATACCAACTGTATCCTGGGTTGCATCAAAAGAAGTAGGTTGAAGGAAGGTGATTCTCCTCCCTCTGCACTTGCGAGACCCAACCTGGAGTCTGTGCCCAGCTCTGGGGCACCCAGCATAAAAAAGACAGGGACCTGGTCAAGTGGGTCTAGAGGAGGGCCATTAGATAATCAGAGAGCTGGAACACCTCCCCTGTGAGGACAAGCTGAGAGAGTTGGGGTTTGCTGGCCTAGAGAAGAGAAGGCTCCGGGGAAACCTTATTGTAGCCTTCCAGTGCTTAAAGGGGGCCTACAGGAAAGATGGGGAGGGACTCTATCAAGGAGTGTAGTGATAGGATGAGGGGTAATGGTTTTAAACTAAAAGAGGGCAGATTTAGATTAGATATAAGGAAGAAATTATTTATTGTGAGGATGGTGCGACCCTGGAACACGTTCCCCAGAGCACTTACGGACGCCACCTCGCTGGAAATGTTCAAGGACACATGGACTGATTTCTGCCAGGAATAAGAGACTGTATTAGCAGAAAAACAACAGTTTGGGAGGAAAAGAACCTTAGAATTAAAGATGCTGGGGATAAGAAACGAGGTTTTCTCCAGTGGAGAGGTCTTTTCCCACTCAGTCCTGAGCATATGCTTCTTCTCTGTCCTAAGCAAATTTCAGTGTTGCCCTTTCTTGATCTAGGAGACCTAATTGTCATTCACTGTTAAAGTCATTAGAGCCATTTCTAGTGTTTGAGTGGATAACTACAGAAACACACAACCTGTTTTCTTTGAATGTTGTATTTCATCTCTTGCCAGTCAGCCCAGGTCCTGAGCAGTTTAGCGGAGGGGTAAGCAGTCTTTCCTTGTGTGACCATGGAGTATAATCCTTAATACACAGAAAAGCTAAACACCACATATGTATTTCTCTACATCCATCAAATATATTGAGTGAAGCTACATCATTCAAGGATACCAGGATTAAAATAAAAGATTATGTAAACAGTGAGCTAACGAAGAGATGGTTTTGAACCTAGACAATAGGGGTTCACAGGCATCATGGCAAGTTTACCTCTACTTTGCCACCAAATGTGGAGATGTAATAGTTTAGGATCTTGCCCTGAGCTTCCCCAAATCACTTTCTCTGAAGAAACTTCCCAGCTTGAAACAAAAGGCACAATCGGGCATTGAATGAAGGATGACATTCCATTTGTGAGGAAGAGGACCAGGCTAACTTTGGGCTTTACTCAGCAGTTCTTTCTGGCAGCTGTTGATTGCATATGTGTGGTCTTAGAAGGACAGTGGAGTCACACAAGTGTTTTGCCCTGCTTACGTACACTTCATGAGACTGAACGTTTGCTAGATTTGCTTGACTGCAAGCTTTTGCTTTGAACTGGTAGATCGGGTGAGAAAACCTTTCTGAAAATTGGACCTAGAATCCAAGGATTTCTGTGTAAATTTCTCCTGTCTCGTTCAAAACTGGCAAAGTTCACAAAGACTGCCTGACTCCACCTCAAGTCCAACTCCAGTCTTGCATCAGCTGTGACCTGAAGCAAACCCCTATCGCAGAGCACCTGCCTGCACCACAAGCCTTCTACCTTGAGCATCTCCAAATAAATCTTCCAGCAAAGCCCTTTTGCTTTCTTTTCAGAGTTGCAACAAGTGCTTCACGCTCTTCTAGTACAAACAACCTCAGCCTAGGAATGGAGTATGCTAGATTTTTATTTTCAGAGGTGCAATAAGTCTCTTCCACTGTCAGCAGCAATGTTGTTTCAGAATGACAAATGCACAAAGTGCTACAATCATGTAGCATCCCTGTGGCTTTCTTGTGGTGTCTAGTCCTTGAAGGTTGTCATAAAGATAAGTCATTAATGGTGGAGAGAGGGTTAAGTGATTTGACCAAGTTGTCTGGAGAGCTGGAGGCAGGGAGCGCGTTGCTGAACTTGCTGTTCTGTGCTGGTACCTGTGTCCCTGCTGCCTGGCTTCACATACAGCCAGTCGGTTCACGTTTCCTGATACACAGATACTCAGAAGCAGCATTCTGGTAGGAACAATGAAACAACTGTGATTTCTGTTCAGGGACAACCTTCCTCGTTATCTCTCAATTTTCCACAAAATAGCCTGATAGTTGAAATGTCATTCAGTGTCTCTGGATATGTGGAAAACAAGCAAATGGATTTATTTTCTCTTCTCCCACCGCTAAACACATAGTTTCCCCGATGATATATTAGGCCATTTCTGAGGTAATACATATAATTCAGTGACAAATCCACTTCAGCCTTCATAATGCCCTTCGTTTTCACTTCAAAACATTCACTGACTCTCGTGGATTTGTACTATTTAACACCCAGATAAAGGTAAGCTGTCTTTTTTAATAACGATGGATTACATTTTCTCGTTACAAGCTCTTGATTCAATTGGATTTTTCACTGCGAGCACATCTATTCTAGAGAAAACAGTAATGCCAGTGTGAGAATAATTGTAGTTATTAGAAAAGTAAACAAGATGAAACAAAAACTAACATAAACGGAAATTAAATTACTGCTTTAAAGGCCCACTTCTCCCTTCCTTTCACAGAAGTATCTCTGCATTTTTCTTTATGTTATTAGAAACAAGAGAGAGAGAGAGACTACTTGGTGAGACCTTTTCTACTAGACTGGGGCACTGCCAGGACTCTCCCACAGAGCTGCCTGCCAGTGCAGAGGAGACGTTCTGTGCCCTCTTCTTTTGCTAGTACCCCAAGGGGATGAAATCATCATGAGATAAAATCCCCAACTCTTCTCTGAAGGTCGGAAGCCAGCTCTCTTTAGGGGATACTGCAATGGGTGTGTTTCTACGCACAGGGAAATTGCAAAAGCTCCGGTGACTTTCTGGACCTCACAGAAGTCCCGTGCATCAAATGAAATTCGATGGGTGGTCTGTTGTCCATGTCCACCCAGATGCATCTAACTTTGAACACCCTACAGTGCTGGGGACTAACGCAACAAAGAATTAAATGCGCACTAACTCTTAAGTGTGTGAGCACATCCCTCCCCATTTAAGAAAGCTTTTGACCGTATAGCTAAGTCCTGCTGAAGTAAACAGGAGTTAAATGTGCACCAAATTAGCGAGTTGCTTACATGCTTTGGCTGAACTGGGGCCTTAGGCAGTCGTTTCCAAAAAGGTCAACCCATTAAAATGTGTGCTTTAAATGGCTTCTCCACTGAAATTCATCCAAGAAGATTTACACACTCAAATATATTTGGAGATGTTCCTTTGGGCAGAATACCGTGCAGCCTGCACACCTGTCCCGCTGGACAGATGATCTCCAGGGGAGAAGAGCTGGTAAAGATCTGGGTATTTGTTTAGCCACCCCATCTCAGCCATATGGAATTATATAACCTTGTTTTTGTAGGATTACTTTGCTAAAATAATATGAATATCACGGGGTTTTTTTCTCTAAAACATATTACAATTTAATGTTGCCCTGAGAGAGAAAAGGGGAAGATGTGCAGCTCCTCCTGTTTCATTTCCTGCTTTCACGGATTGTTGTGTTACTAAAATATTTTTATTATAGAAGAACTTGAAGCAATATACAATGTTTGTCAGAGGATTATTTATAGTCCCTTTAAGCTGAATTTCTGTAATGAAATCCATTTACAGACATTCCACAGTGCCCTATGGTTACTTGCTTATGCAAATGAAATGTGACCCTTGAAATAAGCCTCTTGCCCTTGCTGTCACCCTCCTTGGCTTCAAAGGTCTACAGACAATCGCTTCTTAAGTGAATGGGGTTGGGTTTTTTATTTGGTTTTGAGTGGGGGAAAAAAGAAAATGAAAAAAGAAAAACCTTTCCATTGCATGGCATTCTTGCAGAGATTCACAGTGACGGACTGCTTGTACATTTATGTGAGATAATGCTTATTTATTTTAGCTGTTAACATAGGAATTCTTTGCTCATAAACATGCTTCTTATACTCTGTTAAAAGTGGGATTTTGCATAAAAATTTCAGAAATGTCCAAGTGATTTTAAGTACCTGGATTTAAGTTCATTTCTGTTTCAGTTGTGCTTTGGATTCCTAATTCAGATCTCTGGATTCAAAGGTCTTCTGGGCTTGCAGATGTGCAGTTTCAGCCTGGCATACCTGCAGAGCTTGTTCTACAGTGTGGGAAAAATAAAACAAAACAGCAAAATGGTGTAAAATATTGCCCTGTAAAAATGGTCTTATTGTATGTCTGTGTATGTCTATGCTTGCACTAATCCACACCGATAGAAATGAATGAGTAAATGAATACAGGAGATAGAGAAAAGAGATGGAGAGCCAGCTGTTTCGGAGAGGTAGAGAGGAGAACTTTTAACAAAACAAGTTATTCTACACCTGTAATTATTACAGTGGGAGAATCACAAAAATGGACTGTACCACAACAGGAAGGGCTACACTTCTCTTTACCTCCTGTGCAACATCTGCTTTTAAAAGCATTTTTAGAAGCATTAAAATCTTGGCTTTTTTACTGAGCTGCTTAGAGAGACAGAGCTTAGGTACAACAATTTCTGTCCCATATAAGAATCTCTAGAGTGTGAAATGTGAGATTACGGCTGAGTGCTGTCAGTACAAACAAGTTTACAGCTGATTGCAGGTTCCAAGTCACCTCTTTACTTGTGTTTCAGATGTTTCTGCAATCACTGGCATCATGTTAGAATTTAGCATGCAACATCATGCTTGCGGGCTGGAACTAGATGATCTTCAAGGTCCCTTCCAACTCAAACTTTTCTATGATCATGGCACTGACAATACCAGTTTATGATGCTTTTTGAATATATTCCTGATAGTTCTTCTCTTAAATTAAGCAAAATGGTCATTAAAAAAAAAAAATAGAAACATTGTGACTGCACAGAGTTCTGTGTGGATAGAAAGATGAAGATAAATGTACCTTGGAGTGGTTAGTTGGTTTTTTTTTCAAAGAAGAATATTTCAACAAAAGCTAGTGGCAAAACCACTTCCTTCTCATTTTGATGTATGGAATCTGTAAATAAAAGAAACTGACTTCAAATGAACCAGACTGTCCATAATGATGGTATCTCAGCTATAGCACCTGTTAGGAGTACAGCAGACTTCCTTGTCTAGCTTCTTTGTCTTTTACAGTTTCATTGTAAGTGGAAGTTGGCTACCTGGAGTTATAATCCACTAAGGGCAGTAGATATCTCATTTACTTCAACATTATCAGAATGCCAGTGCATAAGTATAGACAGCTTTTGCTGGAACTTGTTATTTATGGCTCATTCCAGCTGGGTTTTATTACAAAATATTTATATCTTAAGGCCCTGTTGAAGATAAGTAGAGCTATGACCCCACGTTATCCTGGGGCATTTTGCAGTGAGTGGAGCTCCCAAAAGATGTGAGGCAATTGCTGAACTGATCTGAATTGAGGACTGCAGTCCTGAGTGTATTTTACAACCTGTGCAAGAACATGTGGAAGAGTTTCTGTAAAGAACAGAATGGGAGAGGTCAATGCAGAAAGGACCCCAGAGACTAAATGCAGAAAAATTATATGTACAGAGGATGGTTTTGTACCCAACAAAGAACATTGTCCGTGGACCAGAATGGAGCCTCCCATTCCAGTATTTCACCATTCTTCTGCTCTCTGCAAATGTCAGCAGAATGGGCCTTGCAACCCAATCTAACGTTATCCTGGTCTAGAACTGGGTCTGGGCAGAGGACCTAAAGTTCCATCTCCGTGACAAAACCACAGAATCATTGACAGAAAAAGCATCTAGAAAACTAGAGAGTAGGGAGAGAGAGTCTTGGTTTTGTCAGTCCACTGAAAATATGAAATTACCTCACAGAAGGAAGAAATGAGACAGGCGAATAAAAGTGGCTTTGAATGAGCCTTTGGTTCTTTTGTTTTAGCAATTACAAAATGTGCATTAACTGAAGCATAGACAGGCAAGAAGAGGAAGGAATGTTAACCTAATTATTACAGGGAAATGCTTCCTTGGACAAATGACCTTTATTTTTGCATCTTCCATAGAATTCTCCTGAGGCAACCTAATAGGAAAACCATTTGAAAAGCAAGTTTTTCTACTTCTTGAAATTAAACAGAGGAGCTATTTGTAAAACAAGTGAGCGTACACAAATGCTTCTGAAGTCCAAGCCAGGCATGACTAGAAAAGAGGGAAAACTATTGTAGTAAGCTGTGAAATCAAGAGACAGTTGCTCTCAGTCTGGGTAACTGAATAAGCACACGAATGAATATTGTTACCCCTCATTCACCTCCCTTTGCAATGACAGGTCAATATTTGTGATACAGCTGGATACTGTATGGGTAGGACTATGAGGAAATGAATCATTTGGAATACAGAGCAGATCAAGAATAACATTCAGTAAATAATGCCTAGAGCTACTCGCTGAACACTGACACGAAGACTAATACGACTTTGCTGTAAAGTGGGTATCATCTATCCTATGGCCCCTGGAACACACAGGGTAAGTAAATACTGTATACCATATTGTATGGCTACGGGAGGGCTGAAGGAAAGTTGTACAGATTTTCCACAGCTATGGAAGCTTTTGTGTCAAGACAGGGCCTCAATTTCCTTGGCATATAAAATGTGTGTAAATACTTCCTGGTGAGTGAGTTGGCACAGTAGGCTTTTAAAGTCCTGCAGAGTGAGAATGCATGAAGACATAGATCCTGATGTGCTCTGTTATCTTCTCTCTGTGACATTTACAGGGGTTAGAGTTGGGGGTACCTTTGTCAATAAAAGCATGATCTCCTGTGGTTTATGGCCAGATCTTACCAAAATTACTTGTGAATTTAGTATTATTCCAGTGTTAGGCATTGTTTTCTTCTATTAAAAGTAAACACATCATCAATTCAGAAATGTTTCTTTCTCTTAGTTGCTTGCTGAAATATCATCTCTCTTTCACCTAGCTTTTTTTTCATCCCGGATCACTTGCTTGTGATGAAGTGTATCAATATCATCCCCCAGAGTACAAGTACTTGCGTTTTAGGAATGGTAGAGATGATATGAGTGTTCATTGTCCTGGATGTTCATCAGTCTTAAGTGGAGAGTTGAGATGCACGCTCTTAATTCACATAAATATCCTGGTGTTCCCACTTGAGTTAGCTAGCTGGCTAGTGGCTAGATGCAATAAAAATTAAGAGTACAAATGCTGCACATACTTCAGCTGGCAGCCACCTGCTTTACCACAGAGAAACAGGCTAATCCTTTTGTCTGATGAAAGTCCTCCACCACTTTCCCACAGTTCCTTTTGTGCTCCACAGAAGCCGACAAGTTCTCCCACAGTCCTCTGAAAAAAAAAAAAAATAATAATACAGACCCTCACTACACCACTGAACAAAAGCTGGACTCTGCCCCACAAAAGCTGTAGCTCTCCACCAGGATTGCTCTTGGTCCCAGTTGGAAGGCAGTATGTGCACAGAGCCAATTCCACACTGGTGAACCTGCTGCCCACCATCCAGAGCTAATCACTAAAGTTAACCTTGCAATGAAGACTAAATGGGGAGTTTCTCCTGTCCTCCTTCTTCAGGGGTTGCTACTTCTAGTCAAAGAATGCCTATTGAGAATAATAAAAAAAAAAAAGTGGCTTCACCCAGCCTTTTTGGCATCTGCTTTTTCCACTCACCAAATGTTATAAAACCTGTCACTGAATGACATGCCAGACAGATCTGAAATTCCTTTTTTAATATGTGGCTTGGGAAGAAGAGAAAGCAAGCAAGAATAGAGTTGCACTGACAGGGCTCTAAGAGGCTCTCCAAATTACATTTTCTTCTTATTTTCAACACTCGTTTGTTTTAAACATTAACCAGAGATACCGAGTGTAAAACCAGCTGTGCTTATTTCTGCCCTGCAAAGTTTGGTTAGATTTGAATTCTTTGTACTGGAACCTACTCATCTTTCAAACATATGTTACGGGGTTTTTTTCAAACTCTCTAGGTCTCACCATAGCAAAATACCACTTGTGTGGATCTCTGAGGTTCGTTGCTTGGGTAAGGACCACTGTGGTTTTGTTACAGAGAATCCAGTGGAGCTATTTTTGCAAGCAAGGATTATTCATAAGTAATTTTCAGGATGCGGCTGCACTGTGAAAAGTTACCGTATAGTCTGTACAAATAGTGGGCTATGCCTGGTAAGGTCCTGGTATGTCTGCATGGAAAGTCTACTAACATCCTTACCTTCTTTCTTATGACCTCACAAAGGAGCAATATATTTTCAGAAGGTCTATTCCCAGAGCTTGCCAGGGTCTGACATTTTAATCTTGAAAAGCAATTCATCTTATCTTCATTATTAACTTAAGGATGACTTTATCAGATCTCAAAAATGTAGCTAATGGTGCTTAATTACACGACTGGAACAACAGAAACAATATATATCAGAAAACATAACTGAACTGTGAAAGTCCCTGTAACATTAGAATTCCGTTATCGTTACACTAATTCAGAGATTTAGGATTGATCTCTTGGGAAGGCAAGATGTTTCTGTGAAATACAGCTTAGGTGCTTAGTATCTCACCTTTAAAAATGTTTTATTCCCATTCTGAGTTCTATTTTACCTTAGAGAATACCCTATGAATTAACCACAATTATACAGAACTGCAAAGTTATATATCTATATATATATCTATATATCTATATATATCTATGCTGTAGTTTCAAGACAAGCCAACTACTTTTTCAAGATCTTGATCCCCTATTTTGCTGATGTTTTGGGATCATATTCTTTAAAATTCAGATATTTTCAGTGCTGCTTATGTGATCCTTTCCAAATTCTCCTGAGTGGAAACTATGGCTAGGACATTAAACAACACTACATGCATAATCTATAGATCATTGTACTAACACATCCCGTAAGTACCTTTGATTAAGGAAAAAAATTCACTTGGCTTCCACATATAGCCTTGCTAAAAGCTAATGAAGTGATACATGCAGTGAGCTTTGCATCCTGATCTGTGCAGTGTGCTGACCACACCAGGATGATGTTAGGACAGGGAACTTTTCCACAGAGTAAAGCTGAGAATTAGTAAAACAAACCCCGAACCTACAAATCTTTGACTATTTATTTACTAATACAATTAAAATAATAATAAAAAAGTAAGGTATTTTTGCATACACACCAAGAAACAAGATAGCACTTACTATATTGGCTCCTAGCACAGAGAGGTAGCTTTTGCTCTATAAGCAGTCCAAGGATGTTACCTGACTTTGGGCAAGGCTCTTCCTGGCTGCAAAATATCAAGGGTGCCTTATTTCTAAGAGAACTATGTCAGTTTATGTGTATCAGCATCTGAAGTGCTTGCAGGTCTTGCAGACTTCATCTCAACAGTTACACCCCCTAAGAAGTTCTATTCTTGGTCTGAGAAAGGCTATACTGGTGGGAGGGGGGGTTGAGCAGATAATACTCTTAATTTATCATTTAGGGTGATTGTTTGTACACTCTATTTACTTTAAAAGGAAATCATTTACCCACTGGACAACTTCAGACCTAGCACATGATTCCTGGGTGACTACTACTGTAAAAACTTTAAATCATCACTGATTTTGCTGTATTTGAAGTTGTCTATGAAATTATTTTTCCGATTATGATGATGCTATCTACTACTAGTATAAGATAGCAGTGAGAGAGTAAAGATGAGAAGAGAAAAAATAATACAAGGACAAAATGTGCTATAGATAAAGCCCTGAGAAGCTAAAATCATCTCTAAATTGAAGATAGAAGGTTCTTTGTGTACTGAGCTACTTTTGTAATGCTCAAATTTGTCTTGCTGAGCATTACTTGTTTGCAATATGAGAAGCTGCACAGAAAAGGCAGTGCCAAAAAACCTTCCCGTGTGCTCAGCTAGGTGAGAGGATATGCTGATTTCCTCCTTGGAAACCCTACTGCACCGCCTCGGGTTCCCTTGGGGCTCCCTTCCTGATGACAGTGGCATGATCACACCCAGCCCTGGCATACGAACAGCCCTTCACTGTACTCTCTTAGTCACCCGACAATCATGACCCTCCCCTGAATTTGTGCTCTCCCCTCTAATGGAGAAAGTTGCATCCTCCTCCTGCTCTGTGGTACCCAGCTGACTAAAGCCTTGGCCCTTTTTGGCATGACAGAATCCTGTATCACTGGATGGAGCAAAGGCTGCCTGGCACATGCTTGGTCCTATACAAATACTCAAAGCTTGATTTTAGTTCTGAGCTGTGTATCTGTATTCCTAGACCAAGTCATTTTAAAAGAGAATTGTACTAGTGACAATACCCACAGGAGAAAAGGGACCTTCCAGGATTCTGGTAGCTCTATAATGAGTGAAATGTTTGTGCTTTAGATGTCTTGAGATTTTCTAATGACTATAACCAGTTGTAATCAATGACTTACAGAGAGTTCCTTGGGTAAGATTATATAATAAACATATTTAAATGTCATCTTCAAATGACTCTGTAGATATGTGTGAAAATATTTTTTAAGCACTCATTTTGTAGAGATTCCTTTCCAAAGGACTATTGGCTGCTCCTTTTCAGTCACTTGTCATCAGCTTGACTATGAGTTTTACCCCGATACAGTGTGAATAAGAAGCTAAGCAGAACTGTGTAGCTGGTGATCAAGAAGAGGAGCTTATGCATAACACCTATCCTAGCTGAGATTCAGTTGTTCTTTATGAATTTTGGTCAGCATACTTTTTCTACAGCTTCCAGCTCTGTAGATGCTTCACAGAAAGCTGCAGACCTTAATAATCCAATGTTCCCAAAGAGAAAATAGAGTCCAAGACATCAGGCAGATTATTGTCCCACATGACAAATATTGTGACTGGTTAGAATAGCAGAGAGAATAATTGTATGAAATTTTATTCATTGTAATTGCTATCCATTCTTAGCAAATATATCTAATGAGTCATTAACCATTCCTTGCTAAAAATAGGGGAGAATCTATAATTAAGTACATATTTGGCAGTACATCACAAACAGCACTGCAGATATTGTAGAAGTAGCTCTCTCAAACTGTTCCAAAACAGAGCAAATATGTGAACTTCGGCAACTTCCAAGGGTTAAAATATCATAGCACATTATATATACATTTATGCCAAAGGCCAGAGGGGTAGTAGTACCATTTCATAATTACTGTGGCATTTTATGGAACTTCTGCCTCTTTATGGTTCTGTGACTTCCCTCATTCAGGGAGGCCAGAATGAAAAAAGGTCAAAATAGATGTCAGCCCAAGCAATTATGAGAGAGAGAACTTGGACATGACCCTGAGATTAGAAATGATGACCTGTCACAGTAACAGGGGAAAACCTGCCATGCTGCCTTTTTGTCAAACACCAACTACCACGGCAGTCTTCAAACGTACTGTCATTTATTTGCATTTTAATCTCTTTCACCTCTAATATTGGGCTTTCCTTCTCATCTTCTCTCTTCTGCCATAAGCAGGTGGCAGAAAATTGGCATGGAGTTTAGAATATTCACATTTGCCGCAAAGAAAAGTCTTGGGAAAATGGATTGAAAACATATTTGTCTGGACATGAGGAGCAGAAATAGCACAGCAAGCAAATTGTGGCATGATTCTGGATGCTATAGGAAATATTCTAGAATTCCTTTAAGGTCAATGGGAGCTTCACTGCAGATAAAAAACATGCTCACAAACCAAGTAAATAGGAATGGAAGAAGAACAGAACTGGATTTGAGAAACAGAAACCTTCCCTGTATTTTTCACATATTTAAGGTTTAATCATAGTAACTTAATAAAAATCCTTGCTATTTTTGTTCATTCACAAAGGACATATTTTCCAGTTTGTTTGGTTTCTGACATACCTGACTGGAATTAACCATGCCGATCTCTGGAATGAATTCTTTTCATAGAGAAGCATTGCCTCTGCAGGACATCTTTTATTTCACAGTTGACCATCTGTAGAAAGGATGCTGCAGAGAGATACAGTTCATTTTCACTGGTAAAGCACGAAGGCCATGGTAGCAGAGGGCGGGGGGGGGGGGGTGTTTAACTGGGCCATGAATCAAGGGTCTAGCAGCTTCATAGCCAGTTCTTTCTGCAGAATAGGATTTCTACTTCCATTCTTTAGCTTGCCACTCTTTACCCAAAGGAAAGGGCATATTCTCAAACGTCATCATCCCAGCCCGAGTTCTGTCTAAAGTAGCAATGCTTTCATCTTACAGCCTTGTGATTTTTCACTGGCACAAAAGTTTTGTTTTCTTTACTATTCAGCATATTAAAATGTTTAGTTAATGGTGCTCTTTCCATGCAGCCTGGAACATTGCTACAGAATTTTTAGTAGGTTTTATGGTGGTTGCATCTCAAATGTTTCTTCTTTGCCTCCAGGCTCTATTCCTACAGCAGTCTTTCTTTCCTATCTCAAGAGTAGAAAAGTCCCTTTTAACACCTGCATATGCATTCTGTAAACAGTCAATATTCGCTCTTCAGAATGGCAGATATTTCATTATAATGTTTTTTCACTCTGCAAATTTATACAGTAATGGTCACATTGTGTTGCTAAGTCTGATTTCCTAACAACTACCTTATCGTCAAAGCTGTGAGGGAGTGAGATTGGATCAGCCCCCTCCTGCCTTGCTGTGACAAGTTTGTGGCTGTTCCAAAAGGTGTGGCTTGATACAGAAGTCCTATCTGCTGAAAAACAAACATCTAGAGATCAGACATCTAGGAGTGGTATTCTTCATAAACTTAAACTTTGTCCTGCCAAGTCTGAACCACGGATGTCTGTAACTGCCTGGAACCAGTATCCTCTTTTTTTGACCCGCTCTTGAATAGTTGCTATGCCAGGAATAGGAAGTAGAGGAAAAGCCACCCCCTGTAACAGAAACCAGACTTGAAAATTGGAGCTAGGTGTAGTGACAGGTTAGAGAAAAGCCTCGAAGGAAAAATTCTACTTGTTAACAGAAAATTATCGTCAGTGTTCTGTCATTTGCCTGTGTTCTCCTCTGACTTTTACTGTGGTAGAGCTTAGAATGAGTATTGAAGGTAAAGGGCCTTTTTGCTTTGTAATGCTGTTGGTGGGGAGTCTGGCTTCTTTATCTGTGTATCTACTGCATGAGAGGCTTCACGGATGAAAACATGCTGCTGTATGAATAATAAAACAAACCCTGCTGCTGTCATTAAAGGAAAGAAAGGCTGTTATTTAAAAACAAAAAAAAAGCCGGGACATAATTCAATCCTTGATTTTTTTCCCTGTGGCTAGCTTTTCCCAGAGCCTGAAATTTTCTCCAATGCACATATCTAGTGAGAATAGTAAAAATTATGTCAAGACAACTCCCCTTATCTGTATCAAAATAGCTGCTCAGTTGCACATTTCACAAATGTAAAGTGTCTTCCTGTTTGTACCTGCTGTGCTTTTGAGTGCATTTGCCTTTCCTCGGCATGATACTGAAAGTTGGCTAGGAAACATCGGTCTGATTCCAGTTTGGGACAAACTCTTCTTACATTTACTGTCATGTGAAAACATAGAGATAAGTATTTACATCAGTAACACTTGAACTTCCATTTGACAGTGACTGGAATATACTTGAGATTCAGAGCATGGGTGTTGTACTCTTTTGTTTTTCCAGAAATTAAATATTAAGAATATATAAGGTCAGAGGATATGTAGAGACCATCTCAAAATTGCTGCCCTTGCCCTTGCAAAGTGCTTCTAAGCTTTGACAGGAGCAGCTACTATCTGGTGTATACGAATAGGCGTCCTTTCCAGTTGCATTGTGAGTCTGAATATACATCTAGGACATTCACTATGGTTTTTTGGCTGATGTTCAGTGGATCACGAGATGCTCCCATCACATGAGAGTAAGAACAGAAATATGCTGTGTCCTTCCAAACCTGCTGTGAGCAAAGTATGGCTGTTGAGAAGATGTATGTGACCATGCAGGTCAGGGCTGAAGCGTAGCTGGTATAAAAGTGAACAAATGCTGTAAGTAATCAGTTTGATTATTTTATTTTACAACCAGTACTCTTTCAAACGGTGTATTGTGTTTTTGTGTGGACTTCTGTAAAGAGATGGAGCTTGAAAGCTCTTTTGGGGTTCCACTAGTTTTACTCCTATCCCTTATTGTTACTATTAGGAATAAGGTTGAAGAAGAAATACATATACATGCAATAAAATACTCTCTGATATTGAATAATTAGAAGACAGGTAAATTACTAGTGTGGGGGCAGGTGTTGGTGTTAAATTGGAGAAATTGATCTTGCATTTTCATGGGCATATCTGTATAAAATAAAGGAGGTATAAATATAATAACTTCTTTTACCACAAAAGGAGATACGGTTACTTTTAAGAAATCAGATAAATGGGTGCATTTTTTTCTTGAAAACAAAGTCTGATTTTAATCACTCATCTTAACCACCTTTTTGAAAGTAAGCCTTCTACCCAAATATTCAAGTTAGCTGTTGTTCCAGGATGAGATTTACCCACGCTGATGTGAAACCAATCTTTTCACAGTACATATTTGTATTATCACTAGGGGAACAGGAAGAAACAATGAATGTAGTCATCCTATATTCATAAGGTCTTAAATGAAATCTGCAGTGGTTCATAACAACCAGCTTCTTAGAAGCAGCATAACTTTTCAGTTTATTCTCTACGAAACAACACAAGCCCCTGTGAAGTAACAAATAATTACAGTGTGGAGAGAAATGGCCGTACACCTTTTATACACAAGGCATGTAGTAATCACTCAATAGAATATTTTATTTCCCAATGCAGATAAATTATAAATGTAAAGAGCAGTACCAGCACAATAATAATAAGTGGTGAGGCATCTCTCCAAAGCATCATAGATGTAACACCTATCATTAGGTTTTGATAGCCAGGGATCAAGACCAAGCTCACAGTGGAAAGACTCTTTCATTCCTGTATTACTGGGTTTTTAAGGCTTATTGCCATCTCCACAGCAAAAAGGATGACAAGCCTGTGTATTCCTTGGAAGATTTGATCACTGGAGTTTTCTGGTATGACTCAGTTGTGGACCCGGTACCAACCTCTCGGTGTGAAAGTGCAAACAAAACCTGCATCTTTCTTTATGGCTTTCAATTGGGTGTCATTCAGCTCCATGCCCCAAGGCCTTTGTTGTCTGTGGTGTAAAGAGGGTGGCCCTCCCCACACAAGAGGTACAAATATGAAAGAGTATTGCAGATATCCAATAGAGAGCTAGTTGCTGACTGGGAAGCATTTCTTTGAGCAGACACATATCTGGGAGCAGGTAAAAGCTGAAAGAGGTTCTCTGAAGAAGCTACCTTGAATTTGGTGAGAGGTTTTTACAGGAAGGTAAAAGAAACCAGAAGGATGTGGCTACAGCCCTAGTTGGGCCGGCTGAGCCAGCTGAGACCAAAGAGGACATCAGATTGGCTTGGTGACTTAGCCTTGCTTAGAATGATGCTGGCTGGAGAAGGTGAGGACGTGATGGCTGAGCCCTGGTAGCACAAAGCCTTGCTGCTGTCTTTTCCTGAGTGTATCTGTGCAGATTGTTTCACCAATGGCATTAATGTTAGCTGGGAGTGCAGAAAAAGGCATCACATAGTTTGTCAGATACGTGGTGTCAGCAAAATGTTTGATTAAGATTTAGCCATGCTGAAGAGAACTGCCTTGTCACCTATAGACTAAATATGCCATCCTGCAACTGGATGTAAATCTGATGGAAGGGAAAAAAAATCACCTTGACTCTGATGACTGCAATGGCTACATGCTAAGTCTGTCAGAAGCTCTGTAGCAGGTATGTGAACTGCACCAGACAGCTTCAGTGGACGTGGGTGAGAGCTGGAGGGGAAGACAGGGACTATTGCTTCAATACCCAATGTTCAGTGCACTCAGCTGGTCCCAGATGTGCACGGCGAATCGGAAAGGAGCTAGTGCAGGGAAGTAAGAGACTCTAAGGAGAGCCCATCAAGAGGATAAGGGAAAGAGTCTACCTAGAAGTACAGGAATGGCTGGTTGAATCTATGGATGAGAAAAGAGCTTGGAAAGGTGTGAGAGAGACAATCAAGTACTGATATTCTGCTTGGGTCTTATGAATGCTGGCACAGTGATTGTATGCTGTGAAAATGCCTCCTTCTGTAGCACAGCACTCAGCTGGGAGAGAAAAAAGAGAAAAGGGCAGACTTATTCCCAAAGAAGCTGAAATTATTTTGACTTCAAACTATTTCTGGGCAAGTACCAGTTATATCTGTCTTGAAAAATGCAAAATTTAAGTCTACTAAGAGTAGACTTTTGTATGAGTCACACTAACTGTATTCTGTACTCAACATACTGCAGGATGTAGAAAGAAGTCTACAATATTGCATTTACTTTTTTGTCATACATGGAAACTTCATAACACTAGTTCCAAACTCAGCCATTCTTTGCAAACGATAAAGATTTATTTGGATTTATCTATTTTTCTCTGTTGTAGCCTTCCTCTCTCTGATCTTCTGTAGTGGTCTGTGGATATACATTTTAATACATTGCAAGCTCAAACAAATCTACCTAAATGTGTTTAGGCTTAATTTTGGATAGACACATGGAAAACAACAACTACAGCAGTTGCTGATGAGCACACAAGGAGAATTGGGTTGCGTGGCATATGGAGGACTGGGTTTGTACTGGACTGTCTGCCCTCAGAAGCCTTCATATATTCCTGTCAAAATTGTTCCTAAGTTTCTCAGGAGTAGAGGATGGGAAGGATTGCTAACACCACAAACAGGGACTACTGACAAAATGGGTGCAGGAACTTTATGGGAGGCTTTTGGTCAAGAGAAATCCAGACTTTTCTCTCCAGAAATCGCTCAGCTTTTCAGCCTCTCTTTACCAGTATAGTAGATTTAATTTCACAAGGGACATTCACCTGCTACCAGCTTTGGCAAAAGACCTTTCTCTTTTTCTTGAATGCAGTCTACTGGTATGCAGGGTGCAGTTTGCTTTGTTGGTAACATTGCTTGCAAATATTCTTCTTTTACCTTATAAAGACTCTTCAAAAAGACTGTTTCTGTATTTTTTTTTTTTTTTTTGCTAGTATTGAAGCACTTGATGAAATCTGAAATCAATTGTTTGTGCATTTGTTTAATCCAACTATTAATAACAAAACAGTTGGAACTAAACAATGTAATGCATACGAGAACGTCACTTGTCGTTTTTCTGCTAGGCAGAAATTTCACTTTACAAATTTCTAGTTTCCAGTTGTAGTTAAAAGCATAATGCTCATCGAAGTGTCTTTCTCCTATATATTTAGACTTTGAAAAGTCATGACTTTTTTCTTCAGTAAATGCTGGAAAATATAAAGCATGATGAGGTTTCAGCATTGAATATGGGAGAGACATTGTCCATCAGACAGAGTAAATTGTCCAGAATTGTTGTCTAATGGCATCCTGATTCAAGAACTTGCATTGAACTATTTTCTGAGGAATTAACAACAAACTGATGTCCACATCTGGCTTGCTTGCTTTCATTCATATCTAAAGCTTCAGTATTTGTTTGCAGATAACATTAAGCAAAAGTTTTAAACTGAAACCTGATCATTCTAGCACAGAACTCTTTTTTTTTCTGATATTGTAAAGCAAATGCCCAATAGCTTGTTTTCCAGCAAGTAAAAAGCTCCCTAGAGGTGTACCAACAGATATGCTTCTACATACACTGCAGGTAAGGAGGGAGTTTTGTAAGCTTGGATCTACATTTTTCTTCAGAGGAAATCCAGCAATAGCATCGACAGTTGCCATGTACACAAGGAATCTGCGAGCAATAAATTAAAATATAGCATAATTGCCTAGGTAATTTATTTTAATTTTAAACTCCGGATGAAATTTTCAGTTGATCTTTTGGTTTTAGTGAATTTTAATGCATATTGTGAACCCACTTGGAACTACGTATTGCTTGCTTAAAAAAAAAAAGAAGAAGCAAAGTTCTAAAGCTACCAGTGGCTATTATATGTCATAAGTCTGAGTACAGGTTTATCAGTGATGCTGGATGGTACCACACCAGTGGTTCATCCAACTAATAACAACCTTTGCCTATGGTAATGCTGTTGACCTTGACCCTATTAGAAGGTTCACCTTTGACTGGGAACACACAGTTCAGCTTGCAATCAATTACACCCAAGCAAGCTGTCAGCAGCTAAGAGTGTTACACAAATTGTTTATCTTCATGTTTATCTGATAAATATTCACAAAGGCAAAGAAGGGAAATCACATGCAGTCAAGATAAACAGTTGGTCAGAGATTCTGATTACAATAGCTTTTGTTTTTTTCTTTATAATTACCAGCAAATCTTACAGTTCTGTTGAACGTGTGACCAAGAAAACCTATGGAGATATTTTCAATTGCTCAGATTTCTGGTATGCTACAAAGAGCAACTTCCTTTTCCCTTTTCTCTTTCACCACCTATAATCTCCCAAGGACAACAGTTACTCAAACCTCAAGCTACCAGTGACAGAAGAGGTTTTGTAGAATTGCAAAAAGTATGATGGAGCAAATGAGATTTTTTCAGGACTATTTTGAAATAAGAAAATGTTACAAAAAAATGAAGAAGAAAAAAATAAATAACAAGCCAAAAAGAGTGAGCCACAGTAGATTTCTGATGTTCTCTCTTCCATAAATCTAAATCAGCACTGATTCACTCATTAGCCGAATGAATCAGAGCAAACAAGCAAACTATCTCAGTGATGACAAGAGCAAAAATCTGCAAGACAAATTAAAACATGCAGAGTAATGATCTCATTGCCTCCACCCAAAGGTAGAGCTTCCTTGAGAACATTGGGCATGACAGGGAAGAAGATGAAGTGAAATGTTTCCTTTCAGACGTAGATCTTGGTGCTGTGTTCTGTATCCTTGTCGTTAGGAGTGGATTCCCACAGCGCGCGCTGCGTGACTCTGCCTTAGCTCTGTGCACAGAACTGAGGCACCGTGGAAAGCAAGGAGGCTGCTGCTCGGTGCTGCTGTAGCTTGTGCTACCAGTTCTCTGATTTCTGTATTGTCTGTCTTCTCTCCATAGACCCTAAGCTGTTAATTGTCTTTTATCCAGCAGTCACAACAGTGTCTCTGTTGTTGTTACCCATCTTGGTACTGACAGATTAAATGAGAGTAGGGAACCACTGCCAGGTTTGTTAGAAAGGACCTTGGCCCAGAAAGGGCCAAGGCTACAATGTGAAGCCTTTAATAAAGTCTATTCAGAATTTTCTTTGTGAATGCTGACAGTCCTTTGAGCAAATTAACCTTTTCTATTCCCTGGCTATTCCAAATGCCAGTAATGACCACTGGGCTTTCTCAGTTCTCTGTACAAAAGATAAGGCTGTAGTGCCAAATAAAAAATATTTGTAGATATGTTCGATGCTTGTTACCCTAAAGAGTAAAGTACATTCTGGCTATTGTTTCTGCTTTTGTTTTTGTTTTGAGATTTGATGAAGCTTTGGGATTTAAGTCGGGTAATTAGACAAGGTGTAGATGGTATTCTGAATTATTTATGCAGTGCTCTTTAAAAAGTTAGATAAAGAAATTAGCTGACAGCTTGCTTATATTCAGATAGGTGGGTAAGATTAATTTTTTTGATGACAGCAGTAGATCTTGATTAAAATCTCTTAATTAAACTGGTGCAACAGAAAGAAAAAGGCAGTGTGTGATCATGTGTGTACGTAGCCTGGTGGGAGAACAGCACAGTTTATTACAAATCCAAAACTTTATCAAACAGCACATCAAGAAAATAGTAATTGTACATCAGCCATGTAGATTATCTGGGTAGATAATCCATTTAAAGTAAGTAATGGATTGAGCACCTTCAGGCAGTGCTTACTTGTCGGAAGGGAGGTGGAAGCCACATGAAAAGCTAAGGTTAAAATAATGTCTGTCAGTGAAGCAAGCAGAGGGAGCTGGACAAACCCTTTTTGAAGTTTCTAGGAAGATGTGTGTGCTCCTGCAGGTACTGTAAACCATAGCAGAGACTACGTACAGTGAATATGCGTATAAAGTATTTATACGTGTACATGGAGAGCTTTTATAATTACTTAGACCTTGATTCTTTCTATGCACTGCTTAAGTTCAGCATGTGAATTCTTTCTGCACACTTGAAGGATTATAAAAGGCCACCATAAAAGAGTGTATGTGGCCGTGCTGAAAAAGGCAATCCTTTGCAAGCAAACAATTTCTGACTGCACTGAACCAGCTTTGAAAAGTCTTCCTCATGGAGATAAACTTTGCAGAAGGCAAGAAAAGATTGACATCCGTAGCTGCATGTACCAGCTCTTCTGGCATGATGAATGGAAAGAGGTCAGCTACAAATATGACATGATGACAAAACCTAATCGGTATGACCACGTGTAGGCATAAAATATGAAAAAATAATGAAGTTGGATTGGCAACTGAGCACTATTAGAAATCATACACAAATATGTTGCTAAAAATACATTTAATGTTTCATTGACTTCAGCAATTAAGCATTTTATAACTGCTTGTGGAAAAAAAGACATATGTGGTATATTCCTACTTTATAGATTTATTAGTGTTTAGGAAACTGGCAGATCCATTTGTGCATAATCAAAGTATAAACAGTGCTTGTTTCAGTGATGTTTGTGTTGCAAACAGATCCTTTCCCTTTTGTCCTGCTGAAGTTTGTAAACAGCTCCATCTTCAGGCATCATTCCCTGTGCTAAAAAAGCAAAAGGCAACAATTGTACCTACCACAAGCTTACCTGTTAGCATTCTACCACTTACACCAGTTGTTATCACTTAAACCAGTGTAATGCTCTCACATAACCACTTCCCACATCCATTAAGTTGAACAAAAATCACTGGGGTTGAACCAAGCATCTAACAAACGAATCCTGGTAGGTCAATGGCAGAGTAGATACACGACAAAGGTACCTTTACCTGTGTCTAAACTAAACTGCATTGCAACCACTGGAAAGTCTTTCTGTCAGCAGATAGACCCCAAAGTGCTCGAGTCAAATCAATTTTTCAAACGTGTGTGTGGCTAAAGAAAAATGAATGAAGTGAGAGAGGCAGCACCGAGAGAATTTAACATGCAGGAGATGAAATATCTCAAAATCTTGCAGAGGGTGCATCTCTCCAAAGCAGGCCTGCAGAATGGCCTTTTGACTCTCATTCAGTGTGAGAATGGAAGGTGCAATTTCATATGCTGGCAGGAGTGTAAATGGGGTGTTCCTTGGATATTGAGGAATGTAATTCTATTATCCGATGGGTGTTTTTCTTCCCAGTGGCAGTGCCTGAATAAACCAGTGAAATGGATCTGGGAATAGATTGATTGATTGATTGATTGATTGATTGATTTTCTGCAATACATTTGAAATAATTAATCTTTTAATTTGAAAAGTCTGTGGAATGTAGTTTGCCTCTAGAGTCTCCAGAAGGGGTCTCTGTTTACGTAAGAGGATATTGGACAGTGGATATTATGATAATTTCTAGAATTATAAACAAAACTGGATGTGTTGGTCTCCCATGTATCAGTATGTTTGGCATTTTACAGTCTTCTGTCCTCACAATTATTTTCCATTAATCCTGCTGATCAAATCACTGTTGCTCTGAAGTAGTAGATGTGTGTTTGCATATTAAATAGATGCGATCTGCATCAGTGTGTGTAGCTATAAATGAAAAGTTGTTTTGTATAAGATCTCATTTTCTTCACCAGTCAGACACAGATAAAAATCTTTTCACTAAATCTATCACTAGTCCTTTTAGAACATAGAGGTAGGTGTCATTTTTACTTGGTCAATAGTTTGGGGTTTTTTTCTTGTTGAGTTTTAAGACTTTAATCAAAAAACTACCAGGAAAGTTTTCCAAATTCTTGTTAATAATGAATTACAACAACTACAGCAAGCATTCATCCAACAATTTGACAAGTAGCTGTAATATATACCCCTGAAAATTATACTCATTGAGTAAATTTGACCAACTTTGACAGCACCGTAATTTGACCAGAGCTTTTGTACTTAAGGCAAGATTTTTGGTGTCTGTTTCCTATCCATTTGAAAATTAGTTATCTAAGAACTTCAGAGAATGTTATGCTTTTCTGAACTGGTCATAATTCCACTGGAATTACCTGAAGTAAGTGTTGGAGTTTTTTTTTATTTTAACCCTTCATCTTTCTGTGCCCAAAGATACATTTATGCTGCATGAGTTACCAGAGATAGCAAAGACCTAGTTAGCTGTAGGTTTAAAGGTGGTAAAGTTGTCTTAGGTCTTTATTCTGACTAACAGAGAGGGAATCCACGTGAGTGCAAATTTATCCATAGTTGTACCTTTGTTCAGTTGAACACAGGACTAACATGCAGCCCTTGATGGGAAGGGGGAGAAGTACATTCAGTTCATCCACTTTATTTCCTATTGTGTGAAAAGGAATGATTTTTTTGTATTATTATTTTGATCTGGTGATAGAAAGAAGCTGTGTGCAAAAATGTGGTATGGGACCTCGAATTGTATATACAGAACATCTACGTAATGGAATAAACTGAGTTGAAAGCATACCATCATTGCTACAGAAATACTTCAGAGAAATAAGTCCAAGCTGTTTGCTGATATTTGAGACTATATTAGAAAAGTCCAGGTTTGATTTAAGGTCCAGTCCTTTACTTTTAGATTCCAGTGGAGCTTGATCAAACTCTTCAGTAGCTGAGAACACCAAAGATAACACAAGAGATACACGCATTGCTTCTCTAAAAATGGTAATGCACAAAGCAGCGTTTTACTTCATTTCATAAAGGTTCATTTCACCATCTCTCTAAATACAGAGCCAGGCATATCAAATTAATGGGTTGTTTTATAATCTGAAAATAGGACCATGTTTGCATAGCTAACTAAACAAATGTGCCATATTCATACACCCACCACACCCCAAAATGCTGTATCCGCTTTTTGTGCCAAAAGCCAAGGAAACTGAGTGTCAAGGAAAGTACTGGAGAAGGTACAGGATGTGGACCCAACAATCTGTATGCAAATTTAATACATGCCTAGAGATGTTATCCCAAAATCTAGTATGGTAAAATCCTGGCTCCACTGAAGCCTGTAAATTTCCATTGACTTTAATGGAGCCTGGATCTCCTGCGCATGATTTTTTTTTTTGCTGTATTATAGTAATGCTAACCAAAGCTATTGAATTTTAGAAGATTAAAGGACTTCTGTAGTTACATTGATGGGATAATTGAGCATTTCTTTGCAAGTTGGGGGTTTTTTTCATCGTGTTTTGTGGTTTTTTTGGTTTGGGTTGGTTTTTTTTTCCAAATCTTTTATTTCTTTCTTTATAGAGCTTACAGGACTTTTACCAAAGGCAACAACAGACTTACATTAGCTTTTATTAGAACAAATATGGGATAATAATTGGGGTTTATTGCAGTTAAGTTAAAATATTGGAGCTCAGTTAAGTTACCTCAATAAGGAAAGAGAATTCCTTTTAGTCATTAGACAAGGATACCAGTAGTATAATTTATATTATACATCTAACTACCAGTGATTTGTTCTTCTGGGGAGTATCCCCTACCCTTCCCTTGACTCATCTGCTTTATTTGGGTGGACAAATAAAAACCATTGTTTAGCGTTGCTAAACTGGTTTGTTAATTCTTTGTAGAGTGCTTCAAATATACATTGCTGTAATGTTATATATGTGTTGTAATGTTGTTGTCAAAAAGTGGCATGAGTTTCTCAGAAAACAAGCTGCCACTTCTGCAGTGCCACACAAATCTGTGGCCTCGTGATCATTTAGGAAGCCGTGCTCATCAGAAGAAGCAACAAAAAATATTAATTACGGCTGACATTTTTTTCATATGTAAAGTCAGGTCCTCAAGAAACCTTTCCTTTAAAAAAACAAAAACAAAAAGGCAAAAACTTTTTGTGTGATGATTATCTAACTCATACAGAATTTCTGTAATTTTTATACCAGTGTGTTGCTGAAATTATTGTTCTAATTATATGTTTCCAAGTAATAAAAGTTGTGGGTTTGGTGAGCAAAATGCTTCTAAAATAATCTGCATATTCTTCCATAGATTTGAATTAAAACCAAAAACATCAAGAAAAAAACCACCAGGGATTTAACTTTTCTGAGCTCTTTAGAAGAGAATCTGGAAAAAAAAAAATCACTGAAGTGTCTTTTGGTTATCTCAAACCAGCACTTGCTAATCCTAAATCAGACTTCCATAAGTAACTATGGAAAGATTTTGACCCAAATCAGCATAAAGCTTGGGTTTCTTTGAAAATCTTTAATTTAGAATATTCTGATTGAAGGAATTACTTGAATCAAAGGGGCTGGGTTGGACTCAGCTCTAATTCAGGTTGCTTAGAAAGACTCAGAGTTCCTGAGGAGCCAAAGTCTTTGGCAGGAGACGTGTTTAATTCCATAACTTTTCAGGTACATTTTGCAGCCTGCTGTTTTGCTTTCTCACACTCTCTTTTCTTCTCATAATAAAGCCAGAAGTAGAAACTCCCTCGGACGTTCTCTCCGTAGGCTCACACAGTTGACAATATTCCTTTATAAATCATCTCCCTGGGTAAGCCTGCAGTTTGGTTCCTTGAAAGGGGTTTTCCAGCCTGCCTCGTGACACACGTGGTACGTTGCCAAGCAATCATGGAAACGAACCCATCAACTCATGGTTCCCTTCCCAGCATAATCTGCTGCCCCATCTGCGCGTTCGCAGGAAACTTCTGCTATTGCAACATCTGCCCAATGGTTATTATACGATCCTTTTAATATATTCTAGAGGAGCCATAACCACTGCTGTGCCTAGATGGGATACCAATAAGACCTCAGCAGACATGCCAGAGCAGCCTCTCCAGGGGATTGAACTGGAGCCAGATTCACCATAGTCAGTTAAGTACACATTCCTTTGGTACATGTGTGGCTAATCTACTTTTAATTGAGCTCCATTGTTTTCATCTATTTAGTAAACAAATGTGCATAGGTACAAAAGCTGCTGCTTGTTGACAACACAAACAGAATGCAGCTTGCTGGAGCTTTGGACAGGCACCCTTGGCAGTAGATGTGGTAGAGCGTATTTAATGCGCAGACATATTTCTTTGTGCTTTTTGCCTTTCTCTTTTTTTCTTTTTTTTTTTTTTTTTTTTTTAATATTTCCTGGATTTTGGTGTCCCAGCGGCCTGTTCTGTGTGATTATCAGAGCTGAGTGTAGGTGCAAACACAAGGTCTTGCTCCACGTGGAGACATCTGTGTGCCAGCATTGTTAGAGGGTATAAAATGGGTTTTGTTTTGGTTTGATCTCCCTTTTATTTTGATTAATATTAAGCCTCTTTAAACTGAGCTAAAAAGGTAGGGTTCTGCCACTGTGATGACTCTTTTATTGCCTTACTGGGAACAGAGACACATCATTCGCTTTTCACCTGCCTTTAAAAGAACGAGCATCCCATATTTTACTTTTCCTTTTGTTATTCAATGTTCATCATATTTAGAGAAGCCTTGACATCCTTTTTCTGGTGTATTAAATAATGGCTGATTGCCCAAAGAACAGGGCTGTGGCAAAACAAGGTTCAGTCATCTACCTCCCTTTTTTTGGAGATGGTTTTTGTTTCCTTCATATTGCCTGTAAAGTGCTTTGGGTAGAAATGTCCACATCCAGGGCTGTACCTTGTTCCTGTTGCTGAGGGATGAGAGATGTCTGGGGCAGTTGCTGCGTCGGTGCTTTCCTTGGATCCATCATATCTCCTGTAGAAGCTCAGGGGAGCTACCCAAGAGCCATCCCCCTTCCCAACAAGCCTGGTCCTGCTCCACCGTGTCACTGCAGGGAGGACAGGGTTGGAGTGTTGGCAGAGATGGTCTCCTCACTTCTTACCTTGAGAGCAGTGATAAAAGTTTCTCCTGACTGGATAGTCTTTGCTAGTGCACTTTTCTAGATGGCAGCTCTTCTCCTGGCAGGTGGTTTTGTATCTGTCTTCAGCCTCAGTGTGCTTAATACACCCCAGTATTCCATTCCTGACTAGGGGCTCCTGCTGCAAGGCAGCTCTCAGCCCATCCTCCTTGCAGTGGGGGATGCTGCATCTGTTCATCAGGATGCTGTGCTTCATCTTAGCAAAGTCTCAAAGTGACATCTAGCGGAATACCCGGTCTCTGTGGGGAAATTTAATTAAACCACAGTCCCTTTATACCAGCACAAATATTGTGAAGGAAAACAACTCAACTCCTTTGACATTTTTGCAAATAGGTTCAGTGGAAACTGCTGTGTTTACTTTAACTGACATTTGTTTTTTCAGTCAATTATCCCTCAGTTTTTTTCTTCCATAATTTATTACATGCAGCTCAGCCATAATAATAAATACAAAGTTGTTTCTCCTTGCTGTTGTCGTCTTGCGGACTCTGCTACGAACAAATGAAATAAAAATGAGTCCTCCTAATCTCCCTTGCTTTCCCATCTCTGTGGTAGCCTCTAACTATTTATTATGGACCTTAGCAGTCTCACATGGAGCTGACTTCAATCCCAAATGTGAACAGAAGATTAGTCTGCAACTGTGGTATGTTTCCTCATGCTTGAATCCTGCTCCAAACTGCACTAAAGACACCAAAAGGGTTTGCTTTTGATTTTATTTTTTTTTCTTTTTAACTTTACTGGTCTTTGGAGCAAACCCTTTAACCGTGACACTTAAACACAGCTTTTAGCCAGATTACACCTTTCTGTCTTTGTTGCTCTCTCTGAACTAAAACACAAACACCTTAATGCAGTTCTTCTCACTTTTAAAATTGTTCAGGAATTTCAGGAAATCTTTAGAACTCTCCAAAGAAAATTTACCCAGCCCCCCAGTTTGTAAAAGGAGAGTCCTTATAATGGGGGGTGGAATCACAGGCTGGACTTCTGCAAATGTTTCCATTGATTTCAAGGTTTGGGTTGTAGCCAAAGCTGCAATGACAAATTATTTTTCTAGCTCTTCAATCAAAAGCTGCTGGAATAGAAGAGAAACATTACTTTTTTTTTCCCTTGCTGTTTAAGAATGAAAATAATATGTTTGCAAGGGCAGAGCATGTTCTTCACAACTCTTAGGCACGCAGCAGCTGTGCTTTAAGTGATTTCAGAAAAAGCAGCGAAACAACAGAGCATACTATGCACTCATTTAATCCATCAGGTACTATCACGCTGCTACTCTGTGCACAAAAGTAGACTGATCTTTAATGAAAAACTTTTGTTGAAGCAAACCGAATATTTTACAGCCAAGAATCTTCAGCTGGTCACTTTGTCCATTTTCTGAACAGTTATTTTTCATAAAATCCTACCAGTTGAAAAACTATTTTTCTTCCATTATTCTTCATAAACAGCAAAAGGAGCACCTCAAGAGCGACATGAAGTTTTATATTCCATCTGGGAAGCTCATCAGCCATCCTCAGAAATTAAGCTATTTAAAGTAACAGTAAATAGAGATGTGAACATTTGGAATTTGGAAAGCTGAATCCACTGGAAAGGAGTTATTTTTCAAAGTTCTTTTCATTATGGCTTTTGCCAATGATACAGTGAATCTGTGACATATCCGATGGTTCTGTAAAAATCCTTTATGTTCGGTCTTCCAGATAATCAGGAAAACAGGAGGACAAAGTAAGGGAGGAGGAAGGAAAAGAGATAGGAAATCAATATAGAAATAAGCAGTATTTTATGAGGACTTAATAGTCCTTTATTCCTTGCGCTTCTAAGTTTACGTGCAGCTTGCTTAGAAATGCTTTTTTGCCACAAAGTGCTTTGCACAGAAATACTTAGAAAACCAAGTAGGAAGAGGGATTTCCTCTCATCAGCTCGACATGGTGAAGTTTGGAGAACTGATAAGTTCACGGATCTGTTAATTGGGATATGCTGGGAAATGCTGTTCAGACGACAATAGTCCTTGTGGGCCACAGATTTGCTTTGATTTCTGTAATAAGTTCCACAGATGTCAATGGAAGGGGCTCGGTATGGTTCTTAGAGGAGCTGAAAAAAAGGGAAGAAAAAACCCCCTAAAACTAAAAATGCATTATGGATTTACTGTACTGGCTTTCCTATGACTCTGTTTTCCCTGTTCTGATACAAAACCTGCTTCATACCAGGTATGGATGAAGAGCTTAACCCCTCTTACTCTTGACTGGCTCTGGTGGGACTTCAAAGAAATCCTCTGACGTATATTAACGCAAAAGCAAAGCAACAGACTAACTGGGACATGTATATTTAAGTATGCCACATAGAATACATGCAGTCATGCCTTTGCTAATGTAAATTCCAAACCCAACTTTTTAACTGGAGAGGCAGGCAAATGGTATGAGTGCAGCACACCCAAGACACTGGCCAAAGCTTGAGCAGAAAGTCCTGCTTGGAGAAAAGAGGGAAGCAGCCCAAAGGCTACGGCAGTCGCCCGGGGTACCATCCAGGGTAGCATGCTGAAGTGGAGCAGTTGAAGAGGGAGATATCTGTGGTCTGCATTTAAACACTTACCAAATATGCTTCCTTTATTTTTTTTTTTTATTTTATTTTTTTCCCACTTTAATTTGGAAAAAAAGTGGGCCAGCTTTTTAAAGGTTGATTTCACTGGAAAATAAGCATTTGAACAGCTCTAGAAATCTGACCCAGAAAGAGCACTTCAGTGACATCTCAAGCACACCAAAACAGCTGAGATTTCCTTCGGCAGCTTTTGTGAAAAGATGAGTTCAGTCTTTGAGATTGAATTGCTAATTCTGTATCAAAATTTGTAAAATTATAATTTTTTTTTATATATATAATGAGATACTATTTGATAAGGTTCATTTTATTAGTTTTAAGTTTAAGGTAATTTGATTGAATGGAATGTATTTGTTGAGATGGGATTTTAAAATTGGCATTCCACATTTCAGGTAACCTGCAGAAATAAAGGAATGAATGATCAGAGACATTTGCACTAAAATAAGGACCAGATCCTGCCAGTTTGGCCCAAATTAGAGACCAGTAACAACCTTCTGAGTATGATGCTGGCCCTGGTATTAAAAAATAAGTGACCACACGAGAGAGAACTGTCAATAAAAACTTTCTTCAGCAAAGTGAGACAAGCATGTGACACAGACACTACTGCATATAATTTCTAATTTCCTGAGAACCAGTTTACTTTTGACCACCAGCAGGGTTTCTTTGTTTTTCATTAGCACATGGCTAAAGCTCTCTGTGTAACCATATCCAGATTGCTAATGAAAAAATATTGTCTGGAGTCGCATATGTAATCTGGAGACTTCGGGTATAATGAGGGTGGGGAGCAATGCATCAACCTGTGCGTGCACCGAGTGGCTTTGCTACCCCTGCCACTGCCACAACTGAGCCTATACTGCTATAGTGAGCTGCTTTTCTTGGCAGATGTACGTGCAAATCTGCCTCTAGGTGGAGTTTCCATAGGCTGGTGCTTTTGCAGCCTTCACCCCTTTCATCTTTTTTTTTTTATTTTTTTTTTCTGATTCTGTGCCCTATCCTCACGACTAAAAATTTAATTGAATTCTAACAATAGAAGTAACACAGATCCTTACATTCTGCAAAAGGGGATACATCACAACAAAATTACCTTCATTTATCACATCCTGCTCCAGTCACAGGTGATGCTCATCGTGTACCATAATGCTTTTTGGTGAGGACCATCAGGTTTTCTGGCGTGGTTCTGTGCAATATGATAAGTCAGGCTAGGCTGCAGATAACCACAAATCTGTCGCTGCATGTGCGGCCGCAAAAGCACAGACTCCTGCACGCCTACAAAGCTACTGTGGTAAAAACATAGGACAGATCTTTCTTGAAACCAGAATAAACCTGATTCTGATGGTCTGAGGCCCTCTGAGCTCACTGTCCATTCTACCATGAAACGCCAGGTACGGCTGTTGCTGTTGTGAGATACACCATGTGGTTTTAGGGTGCTGTCCTGTCTTTCCTCTCTGCTCTCCCATGCTTTTCAGTCAAGTTTTTATCTACAGATGCCTCCTTGTGGATCAGACCACACCTCGTTCTTATGGTGGTGTAAAGTTGATGCTCGGGGCACAGGGGGAGAAGCAGCGGAAGAGGGAAGCAATTATTCTCCCCATACGTAGACGCTTCCTCCTTCTCTTCCACCCCTTAGAAGCACAGGAAGTTCATCCTCAAACCATATGGTACCTCGAGATAGGCTGTGAGTCTTGGGGGAATGCCAGGGCCCAGCAGTACCCCCGGGGGCCCAGGGGGCCCTTCTCTTTGCCTGTTCTCCCCAACTTTCCGTGGCACAGTTTCCTTCACCAGTTTCCTTATCGCGCTTGTGCCCGTGCGGCTCCTTCCTGGCCTGCAGCACCTGTGCTGCATTACGGGGCAGAAACCAACACCCACACGCAGACAGGCAGATGGTATTTCATTTGTCAGCCCCGCTCCACTCCAGAAAAGCCACTGGAATTAATCCACTAGGCAGCCTTTGATAGTCTGCTGCCGAGGGGCTGGGTGGAGGTACCGGGGGCACTCCAGGATGGGTTACTTCAAGCCCTGTATTTATATCAAGATTTGAGAGCATCAGGTTAGGTTTGAAGCGAGCAGCAGTAATTGTTTCATGACGGTGATGGGCTGTTTGTCTCCACGCTGTCCGCTGGCAATGATGTCATCAAAGTCACTTGGCACGGAATTGGCAGACACGCAATAGTTTGTCTGCTTTGGCATTTGTGATCCACTTTGTTAGTAGGACCTGCTTATAATTTAAAATATACCATTTCCTTCAAAGTGGCATAGTTTTGAAAAATAGCATGTGATGCACTAATAAATTATTCAGTCTTCTGAACAGGCTACATGAAAAGCACATTTTTCCAGCTGCATCTGGCTAGCTAGGCATTTGCAACTGTTTCTCTTGGATCTGTACCGCAACACATTTAGCCATGATTCTGTGACCTCCAGAAAGGATTAATGCAATATGTTGTGCATGGGGCTGCTAGTGAAGGTCACTTGGAAACGTAGGCTCGTGCGACATGTGGCTGCCCACCTGCTCGGTGCTGTTAGCTGCAGGGAGCGTGTTCTTCGCTGTCTCCAAACGGTAGTGAGCTCGTGCCCTGGAAATGACAGGCAAAGGGTCCAGCTCTGGTCTTACTCGAGTTAAGTGCTACAGTGCTCAGCCCTGCTGGGTTTGCTGGGGTTATTTCTCACAGGACCAGTAAGAAGCAGCTATCTACAGTTATTGCAGTGCCACTTGTGAAAATCAGAACATGAGACCAGACCCCTAAAGCTTGTTTTCGTGGAGGAAAAAGAGAACCTGCTGGACCTGCTGGCAATAGAGAGGTCCTTTATCATCCCTGTCAAATTTACACAGGGAGTTGGTACTACTCACCCATTAGCAACAACTCATCCTCTGCGCTTTGATTCACTCTAGAAATCAGTTTGGATTAGATGTTACTGCTTTCTGTTGGGTGAAGGATGAGATCAGCTGCATTGCTCAAGACCCCACTTTAAACCCAAGAAGTTCTTAGGGGAGGGACATCAGGATGGTGTTGGTCCAAGAGCACTGAAACCTGCTGGGAGCTCAAGACACCATTATACCCCTTCTTTTGCCTGGTGTTGTGCAGTCAGGTCTGTAATCAGAAGACTTATGGCGGAGATTATTTTTTCTTTAGATTTTTATTGATTTATTGTTTCTATTGCGTACCTGCCTTCCGCATTCAGAGGTGCATTTCATCAGTCAAACGAGTAACATTTGTACAGGAAATGAGTACTGGAGTAGTTTGCAACAACCTGCAGAAAGCCAAAATGGTCTGTGTACCCTGAAGCATACTGAGTTTCATAGGTGGGTATACTCTGTTGTTAGCACTAGATAAACAGTGATGACACAGGCTGAAAATACAGCCACACAAAACATTCTATTTTTGTGACAAAAGCTGCTCAGTGTGCCAGAAACATAACCATGGTCACATTCAGCTGAGATAGATCAGGATTTGAATGCCCTGGGCCTTAATTTTGATGAAAGACTTTTGCATACCAACAAGAAGAGAAATAATCAGTACTGCCTAGGGTCTGGCATCAGTCAGGCTCAGAATGGTTTCTTTGCCAAGGTAAATACATCTTCCATATCTTAGGAAAGGCTGGATGTCTAATGTGTTGGTACGAGAAGGAAACAAATATTGGGCATGTTTAGACTAAGATGAGAAGGTTGAGCGGTACATGACAAGGAAAAGGTGCATATTCTTGTCAACTCTGGCAAATCTGAGGTCAGAATCCTCATTAAATGTAAGAAAAAATAATAATGAGGGAAAAATATTATGCCCTCCTATTATTTTAATGGGTGATTTACTAGAAGGCAGGCCCTGAATGAGTATGATGTATTGCACTTTGGCTGGATGTATCAGGCACAGACTTAAATGGAGAAAAGCAAGGCCGTGTGTCACCTCTATCCCCCACCACCTGCATCACTGCAGTGGGGGAAATGCAGACAGCGCAGTCGAGATCGTGCCAGCACCTCCCAGCTCAGACAGCTGGTGCTCAGCACATGCCCTCCTATGGCTGTTGACTCCTTCCATCCCAGCACTGCACTGCCAACCATCTCGTGCTCCAAGCCCACCTCTGCAGTACGGAGAGGTTTTCTCAGTCCCTCCCATAAGGACACCCCAGTTTCCAAAAAAACCCCATTCAGCAAGGCATAATTACCCAGCTGCCGTTTGCACTCTGTCTCTCCCTGTTAGGAGGCCTGCCTGTGTATGGATTGATACTCAGGATCTCAAATACAGGGAGAGGAGCACTCGAGCCACTTGGTAATGTGTTCTCCTAGACTTTTTGCCCCAGCTCGCAACCATCCCTGCACAGAGCAGCCTGCGCTGACAAAAGGTCTTTGTCTGGCTTTCACGTACTCAAGCAGCGTGCATTTGTGGTAGAGGTCACTGAATCCACTGAGACTTGGGAGCAAAGAAAAGTCGTGGGATCTAGGCTGGGAGAGGGTCTCGCCAGTCAGGAGCAGTTACTGCCCCAAGAATTTGGGGGTTGGGGAACACAACTTTTTGTCGGCTTCTGAGCAACGAAGCTCGCGTTGCCGATAGCGCGTAATTCAGCCCTGGACTGTGTGTCAGCAGATAGCCCCAGGATGATCTGTTCCAGCTCGGCGGTAGCTAGGCTGCCCTTCGGCAAGGCTTTTAACCTTCAGCTCGTAAGTATTGTCCTTCAAGGGGGAAAACATTTAGCTGCAGCTGTTTACTATGGACACAAAGGGACTGACATGTGAGTGCTCCCATCGTGCCGTTTGGCCCATGTGAACTTTGTTCAAAAAGAAAAGAGGAAAAAAAAGTTCAGATTTTATTACATTTGCAACTTACAGAGGGCAGACTGTCCTCAGCTGTCGCTTGCGAGCTCGCTCTCGAGCTTTGCTCGCTGTCAGAGGCAATATTAATTATTTCAGTCATTTTCTTTTCCATTTATTGTTCAACACCAAACCATGAAAAATGAACACTGACGTAATGATTGATCATGAAGCTGGGGGTTGAAAGTGAAGGCTAGAACTGTTGGGCTGTATATGAAAAGGTTTGGGGTTTTTTTTCCCTTTTTTTTTTTTTTAGATGATAATATATTGTTTGTGAATGGGTTATTTATTAGAGCCATGTGTAGCCTAAAAGGTTTGTAAAGATGATTACTAAAGCATATCCATATGTGGAATGTGTGTGCATATTTGTAAACTTGGCAATTTGTCCAGATTTTTCTTTTTTTTTTCTCTTTTTTTTTTAAGGTTTGTAGGAAAAAAAAAAAGGTCTCTGAAATTGTATAGGGTTATTCTTTTTCTTAATAGTAGCCAATATATTTTCAAAGCTATTGTGCTTTGCATAACTTCTGCTTTGGTTCTGACATCAATGCATATGTACTGTTGTATACTTCTAAAATGATGAATAATCTAAATAGGCGATAGTCTGGCATCAGCCTCAGCAGAAGTTGCCTCTTTGCCAGCATATCATATTTTCCAAATAGCACATTAGATCAGATACAGACCTTTTAATGCATCTGTGTTGGAAGGTAACAAAAACCGGGCACGACTAAACTACTGTTGGAGATCTGAGTGCTTCATCACGCTGAAAATCATCGCATTTTTATTACATTTTGGAATCCTGCAGGTACAGGCTTTTTCTTAAAGAAACTTTTGGCCAGACCACACTCTCCTGTCGGTTTTGGAAACAGAAACAGTAGAGGGGCAGACAACAAACAAATACTTTTGTTTCCTGCTCCTAACTGGCGGGTCTAAGCGCTGAGCTGCTGCTGTAGCGGAGCCGTTCGGCAATAGCACTGGTGGGGCTGAGAACGGGGCTCTTCCTGTCAGATGTTTCGAGACACTGCAAATGTCAACCCGAATGGGTTCTGCTGGCTCTGAGGGCATTAAATCAGGCTTTTACAAGATCTAAGCATTGTACAAAGAGGAACATCCTGCGGTGCACCTCGGAGGCAGGCTGCTATCTATTAGACTCGTTCTAAAAGGAAGGAGGAAAGCGGCACAGGCAGGTGCTCCCTGGCAAGGCAGCCTGAACTTGAAAGGAAATCCCTGAGCTGATAACGCGGGGAGGAAAGCAGCTTGTAACTCAACGTTGACAGTAGGCAACCAGCAGAAAGTCCTTGCATACGCAGCTAAATTCAGGCCCGGGGCTTGGTTGCTACTTTGCAGTCTGGGGAAATGCACCATTATCTGCAACAATCTCCCCTCGCTGCTCTTCAGAGCATTGCAAATGCATCAGACCTGTCTCTTCAGGGTGTCCGTAGCAGCACTGCGCTCTCGCTCTGCGGCTCGCCCCGTGAAGTCCGTGCGTTGAACTTTTTGGTGACTGTTTTCCGGTACGTGCGTAAATGTCAAAGTAACAAAAGAAAGAGGTAAAAGTGACTTGGGAAAGCAGACTTAGATCCTTTCCATGTAGTTGAGAGTTTATAATTCAGGAAATAGGGATGGGATTAAGTTATACACACAGTTAAGTGCCTTGTTTTATCAAGGCATAAATATTTATTTACAATAATCATATAAATGAAGGCAAGGATCGTTTAAATGAATTTTCAGGTTGCCAGAATGCCTCACTGGTTTGGACTGGAATTGAGAAAGATCAGCAAGTCATGTCACAAACGCACCAAATATATAAAATACGGGTTTACTAAAGAAAAAGATCTAGTAAACAGAACAATCTGAAACTCAATGAGAAACTTAAAAGGGATTTGGGAAGTCAAACACTGGAAGCTATGATTTGCTTCTCATGTTAAAAATAGCAACTCCTTCACATCTCCTTAGGATCAGGCTTATTTCAAACAATTCTAGTTTATGGCGACTGTTCTATGGAAAAAATAATTAATATATTAATTTTCCTGTAGGCAGACACTTCAGCTACAATAATAAACCATATCTGAATTTTATGAACTAATTAATTTTACATCAAAGCTTTGCTTTGCACGCATTGTAGAGTTTTGTGTTCTAGCCTGACGTGGAAAAAATGTTTAGAAACAGGGAAGCATTTAATTCCTAAAATATGCAATAAACATCCTTGGAAAAGGTTTACAGTGTCTTGTCAGTGCTGCTGGTATTTATCTGCAGGTAACCATCTTTTTGGGGAGCAATTTCAAGATTTGAGTAATAGCAGTGAATGGTACAAGGAATAATTGTAGATTTTTATAGCTGAAAGTTATGAAAACATATAACTAGGATCTGATTTTTCAGCTTGGTCATAACTGGTCTCTAATTTTGTACCAACAGTTTCAGGAAGGAGGTTTGGGAGGGAGGAGGGGGTGCAGGAATTGTGGGTGTGATTGATGCCAGTTTAAAAGTCTTCAGGGATGGCTTGTTTCATTTTAGTCAAAGATCAGCAATGGTTACACAGGGTTTAAACCATTACTGAGTACTTAAAAAATTCTCACCAGATGTCTGTATGATTATGTTTTCTAGCCTGATGTTTAATTGGGCATCTAAGCAGTATCAGTGGCCCTGTGATTCTTTGTGTTCACAGAAATGGAAAGTAAATCCTTACTAAAATCATCAGATTAAATCCTTGATGCATCCCATTGTTTGGTATCTTGCAATGTGGAAAATCTACCATTCTGTTTCTGCCTTAGATTAGTCCTTCTTCCATCACCATTTACTTTCATAGCTTTTTGTTTTGTGACTGTCTAGGACTCCATTAAATTCTTTAATTTTTATTATTGTCTGTTAAAGTATTGCAATCCCATTATAATGCCTAACACATGTCTTTGTTCTCCTGGAGTTGTCACTCTGTTGGTCTTCTCTCAGCTGCTGTTATGTAGCTCCCAGCCTATGTCACTTCTTTCAGATGCAGGTCTGGCTTTACTTTGGTTAGATGGAGCACCACAAATTCTCCAGCACTATATCAAGATACTTTCCCATCTCTTCTACACCGTATATGGAGACCCCATTCTTCCCTTTGGCTAGTTGGCCTTGTACGCTGGGGGAGAAGTGTAACAAAGAAGATCAGAAATATTTTCACAAATTCTATTAGTCATCCATCCAGATATCTGCCTTTGTTTCCAGTATCAGCTAGAATCGCTATATCCATTTCTCCCCTCCATACCACTCCTCCAGCACACGTGTATGATTTATTTGATTTGCTTTGCTGACAGTTGAAGGTTCTTGGCATTTGAGAAAGTTAAGTGTTGGCGTTCCCAGCCCTGTGATCGTCAAACACAGATAAGCATTCCCCTGCAGATATTCAGGGAGACTTATGTTTCTTGCTAGCTGAGCTGAGAGGGTTGCAAATATAAATGCAATATAAATATAGGTTTTGAAAGCAAGAATGAGCAATTTCTTCCCTTTTCCATTTCAAATTGTATGTGAGACTGTCTGTCATTACCTGTAGTTTTTGCACAACAAAAATCAGCTTTTTTTCAGACACAACTGATGTATCATTTGGTTGTAACTACCTCTAGTCAAGAACAGTAGCGGGTAAGAAGGAGCGTTGGGTAGTGTCATAATCCACGAGAACTCACAAAAATATCCTATTTGCCATTTCTCAGAAGAAAGTAATATAGTTACGAGGTCACCTTTTGGTATCGTTGACCATTGGTCACCTATCCTCTTGGTGTGCCAGTAGGCATTGCCTTTTACAAAACTGCATCTTCAACAGAGCGACAAAGACCAAAAGCAATGAAATTGAAAACACATGAGATCCAAGGACAGCGGTCTTCCCAGTGAATCACTTTACTTTCTGTGGCTATGCTCTGTTCTGCAGGTCTGAACCAAAGTCAGATGGCCAGGCTTTTTCCCATATCCTGGACTGATGAGGCTGCAGAAGCTGAAAAGGTTCCAATTGTTCATTCCTGGTTACTACACTGGGATTATTTGCTCCAGGTGGATTTGCTGTGGTCTTGGTAGTCAGTGTAGACCTTGCTTGGCTGAGTATTAATGGCTACATTTTCGGGTCACTGAATAGGTGGTGATAAGAGAGAGCGAGACAGAGGAAAGGAGGAATCATCCTAAGTCTGTAAGAGATGTATGAACATCAACAAGGTGAGGAGAAGGGAATGAACTATTTGATAATATCTCAAAAGAAGCACTTGGATGAAAGCAGAGGAGGATAGGAAGCTTTTTCCCTTCCCCAGAGTGTTTCTGTGAGGTCACAGCAATGGTTTGATAAACGGCACTTTCCGTCTGTACCGATTGACTGTTTTGCAGTTGCCCTGCAAATAACCAGAGTGTGAACTCACACTTGGGCTGCACCACACTGTGCCAGACACGAGTATGGGCAACACACTTCATGAGGGATTTGCTATCTGGAACAGCCCTGTGCTTTGGCTGCGTGTATGTGCAGAGTAACTGGGCTGAGAAGCTATTGTTTAGTGAATAAATGGCTCATAAGCACGATAAATTACTGATGAAAAAAACATCATTCTAATTGTATTTAGTAACCTGGTAACGGTTCCAAATGTCTGCGATGCAGGATGCTAACAGATGCAGCTTTGTATTCTGTCGGTGAAGAACAGCAACATCATCTCCCATCTCTAACAAATTGCACACTTTTCACAGAATCATAGCATAATTTCTCTAATTTCACTATTGAAAGCAGAACAGACTACCTCACGTTACTCAGGGCTTTCTCCAGGATTTTCTGCAAGTTAAGGTTTCTTTAAAATCTAAGTAGTTCCATGTGACACCAACTGGTCCACTTACATGGGCCTCATTTGCTCCTGGGTAGCTCCAACCATGTCAGTCAAGTTATTCCTCTTCTGTATTGCTTTGGGAGGAGAATGGCTTTGAATGATGCACTGTAACATGGCACAGCACTCTCCAAGAACCCACGAACTGATGAGACTCACACATGAGGAAACATCAGACTGGTTTTTTAGAACTTCTTCAGCTGAATGCTTGTCCCAAGAAATGGCTATTTCCAAAGCCCATCTGAGGGCATCTGCAACTTCAACTGCAATACACCTTAAGTAAGCCAAATTCTTGTCTCACTGAGTGTGGCTTGTAATGATGTGAAAGAAAGCAAGGCTACGAGTAGCACTTATCAAGTAGGAGGAGGACATAAAGGAAGGGAACAGCTTTGGCTGTGTATGGGCAGCACTTGCCTCCGTGCCATCCCTAGTTTAGTTCTGGCCTGTACATGTGGCAAGGTGGTGGTCACGTGTTTCTCAAGAAAAATTAACATCTTTCTAATAGATTTAATCTGAAGACAGAGCTTAATGCAGAAAACATTACCAGCATTTACTGCAACAATTGGAAACAGTGAACGTGTCACCAGCCTTCTGAGAAGCAAAGTATCATTGACTCTCTTATTTTCTTTCATATATTCTAGTGCTAGTCCAAACATCTCCTTCTCCACTTCCACAGCAACAATTATCAAATCCTAGATACGGCCAAAGTGTATCGGGCCCGAGCACAGTTCATATGCTCTGTGCAAATGCTGGAGGGAAAACTGGAGAACACCTGCATAACTATTTTATTGCTGAACAAGACTCTTTGTCTAACCTGTCAACCGCCCTGTTGGGAATCTCTCATTTTGACACAATAACGAGAGAACCAGTTTTACAAATGAATGTTGAGATGCTGAAAAAAGCAAGTCCCAACTCGTATGCTCTGCATGTCACCTTTCTGTTTAATAAGGTGTAATTTAGATGCCAGTTCAGTGGAGGTTTCACCCCTTGCTTTTTCCTTTGCAGTTAAGCACATCCGTGGGTTGAGATGTACATACCCTGCAGCCGTGGCAGTCTGCCCTGATAACAGTGCAGAAGGGATTAACCACAAACACACTTTGAAATAATTCCCCCTCTTTGTTGATTAGTTTTCCTTTTAAAGTTCTCATTTTATTCATTCATTTGCTTACCTGGTTTAACACTGCAGTGAAGACATAGAACAAGCTCCTTTGGGAAGCATTGTAACGTAGCTGTCACCATTGCAACTGTCCCAAGTTACCTTTGCCCGGGCTCCGTCCCTTCATTTTCAAGAAGTTGGGCAACAAAAACTGCAAAGGTTTTCTTCTCAGCCCGATGAGCCCTGTGCATGTGTCAGCTGTCTGCCAGGTCGCTCCATTCAAGTCTGTAGGATGTGTATTCTCCAGAAAAACGATTTCACTTGTTCTGTCTGAGGTGCTTCTTAGGCCGGCAGTCGGAGTAGCTGTGGGTGTGCAATCCCTGCACTGTAGCTGTCAGAGAAGAGAGCTGTTGGATGTGGGCCCAGCTTTAGAAAAAATAGCTCTGCGGGAATTTGCAAGAACTACGAAGCTTTGAGGACTCTGCAGCCAGTGACCACATTGTGGCCACCACATGCAGAGGTGAAAGATGGAAAAAGCCTCCACCATCCTTGCATGAGGCACTGAGCATCGCCTCCATACAGTGGTAATCCTTGAGAGCTTTGAGATCAGGCAGCACCCCTCCCTTAAAGCATCAGTTCTCTATCAGCAAAATGAGTGCGGGTGCAGAAGGACTAAGTAAAATGTAAAGAACAAATGGTGCTGGGCATAGGGTCGGTCTCTACGTTACTGAATGAAGCAGGTCAAGAAAGAAGAGACAGTAACAGCAGCTTCAGTCAGCAGCAGGAGTCCAGACAGCAAAGAGACACAAGGAGAGGGTGGCAGGGGTGGGACACCAGCAGATATTGTGTCATGAAAGGACCAGAAGGACAGCATGGCCAGTGGGGAGAAACACCAGCCATCTAGGAGACAGAGACGAGAGGTTTAGAGGAATAAGAGAGGAAATCCCAGCCCTGTGGGAATGCTGGGCTCTTGGTGACACAAGTGCTTTTCCTGAGTGATTAGTTGATCAATTAGGTGGCTTTACCGCAGCTTCTGTATAGAGGGGTGAAGCACTAGCTCAAGGAAAATCAGTTGCTGACAGAATCTGTGCCATTCCTTAGATGTTGGCCGACATAGTTGAGCCTCAACAGGAAAGGAGATTTTGTCAGCATTTGGATGAAGCCAGTGGCCACCTGCAGCGCATAATTTCACTATCTAAAACATTTTTTAGTTTCAAATATGGCCTTTTTTCAGTTTTATTCCTGCCTCTTAAACTTTATTCCTTGCTTTTCCACTGGCCAGCTGGTTGATATTGGCCATTTTTTTAATCTACTTACCTCAGTTTCTACTTCTGTACAATAAGCATACAATAACTTGTGTAAGGATGCTCTCTCAATGAATATGGGGGAGCTCTGAACTTAGAAGAGAGAAAAAAAATACTTCAGTTAGATTAAATTCCCTTTTTTAAAATCAAAACATACATCTAATGCATTTCCTTTCCATCTGAAATGCATTTTAACAAGTGTCACGTGTAATTCATCAGATGAGCCTTGTCTCTTATCTACCTTATTTGAGTTTTTCCTTTATTTGACTGCAGAACAATTTGAAGAGAATCAGAGAATACCAAACATTTGGTTCATCTGTCTCTGATACTGAACAGCCGCATTACGGGGGTCGTGCGTAGCCAACTAGGAGATGTCTATAATGACAGGTCCTGACTCTTTCTGAAAAACAAGGTTTGCTTATCTGACACTAAAATCTCTCTGGCTCTGACACCCAAAATTGAGAAGCACACTGGCTGTCTGAGAAGCATATGTTCCAAATCAGCTGTCAGTAAATGACCGAGCAAATGCACAGAACATCGTAGACATTCTTCACACATTGCAAATGCATAGACACTTGCTATTATTTTTAAGGTTTTCCTTTACACTCATGTTCAGATGGAAACCTCTCCCACAGCCAGGTACCGTGGCACACAATGGGAAAATAGCCCTGGAAGTGATTGATTGCAAAAAATGGAAGATGTATTGTGTAATCGTATGCTGGGAGAAGGAGCAGGCAACATGAGTGGGTTTCCATTTCAAATAAATAGACAGTGGAACAATCAAGAAACTGCCAAAGTAAATGAATTCAGCATGGTTGGAACACCAGCGTATCACTGCTTCAGAGAAGGTTTCTGTCACAAGTTACAGCATCAATGGTGAAAGACACAGGTCTTCTGTTTTATTTTTCACTTCCTGAGCCACACTCTGCTCTCTGTTATTCTGACATCTGGAGGAGCGCCAGTGAGTTCAGTGAAATTAGTCTGGGTTTAAATTATTGTAACACAGATCAGGTTCCTGCCCACTGTCCTTGAACCCCTGAGATATGCAAAATGTGTGATGGACTCTTTCTCATGGGGATTTATACACTGATTTAACTGTTCCAAACAGCTTCTTTACTACATTATAAGCTTTAGAGGAGAAGGAAAAAAAAATCTTTTAACTATGAAAAAATGACAGAAATAAAGAAATATTACTTACTCTCCATGGAAATTGTGAGAGGTCCCAAGGCCATATCAGAGCACATTATTTAAATTCTTTTAGCTATCATCAGCAGTGCAGAACTTCTCTTCTAACATGTCTGAATCTGCATTTGATCCTGTAATTGGAGATATGTTAAATCAGAAGTTATCATACTCCTTTACTTTTAAATCTGTCACAGGGCTTCTTGTAAAAGGCTTTGATTTTCCATTGCACACCCTTGACTGCACCAAACGCTGGCTCTTGAGAAACCTCCACGTTGCTGCACGTGTGTAAGCAAGGATTTACCAACGTACTGGGGACGTACAGCTCGTGTCAGAAGGACAGAGCACTCAAACAGTATCATGATCAAATACCCGATACGCTTTATATTAAAGCAGGGCACTCCCTCATTAGCTGAAGGTCATAGATTATAATAACGCTTGGCACTTACAATCCTGGAGGTGTTGTACTCTGCCTAATTAATATCTGAGGATATGTAGGCTTTTCTGCATAGGGAAAGATAAGTAGAGATTTCCCTAAAGGCAAAGACAGAACAGGAAAAAAGTCATAGGCACAGAATCCTAATTCAGTTCCAGGGCACCAGTCCTTCCTCAGATTCCTGGCCACACTTCCTAATAATAAGGGAAGAACTGGAATTTCATCCCAATTAAATAATAATCATCATTTAAAAAAAGACAAAATTATCAAGGAGTAATAAATCTATCTTTTATGCTAAACCACAGCACAATATTTTGAATAACAAAGAGGCTTTTTTTTAGGAGTATGAGTAGAAAAGAAGAGCATAACACCCACTGATGTTGGAATTTATAGGATTATTACAAGCCCAAAGTCATCCCTTATTTCTCTTGCTACTTCACATCTCCTTTCCCAGCGCAAAATCATAGAGCGTGTACCAGCAGCTTTAAAGAATATTCACCCCACTGCATATGAGAACGTGTAGCACATCATCTTATACAGACTTTGCACGTCAATGCAGTTATTAAGCTGAAAACCACAACATTACTGTTTAGCTTACATTAACCGTGAAAGTAGAAAGAAAATCCAAATCTGACTAATTTTAACTTTCTATTTTATGAGGTTTTTTCCCTCTTTCTACCATGTTTTACTAATACATTCATACACCGTAACGAAATAATACATCAGAAATCCCAGGAGGGTGAAGCTCACTTCAGCTGGGAGTACAACTATCTGTCATTCTTCACTACGTGATGTGAGAGGCATTCACAACAGCCAGCTCCCTTGGCTCTCCCCATGCTCATTTGAGGGTGGCTGTTACCAGTGTTCAGAGCAGCTATGGTCATATCCCTTGTGTTGAGTCACCAGCTGAAGGGGACGCATCCTTTGCTCAGAAAATCCCCTGACATCTGCAAGGTGAAAGAAAAATTAGCTTTATCTTCAGAAGTGCTTTGGAATATTTTTTGCAAGCACAAACACTCACCTTTGCCTGGCTGTTACAACACTGATGGTCAGCAAGGCCCACCTGCAGTGGGCAAGAGTAAGAGCAATGCCCAAGTGTCTGGGATGCAACTTTGTGGTGTTTATCAAAGCAAAATGCCATGGAGCTTGGCTTAAGAAGGAATGTAGGCTCAGACCTATGTATCCTATCAGTCAATAAAGAGAGAGGCTGTAAATTGTAGGTTACAGGCAGTTGACTGCCTGTAACTTGCAGTTTATAAAGTCTCCTTTCCTGTAGGGCAATGTCATTAACCAGAAATGTTTAAATAATCACATGTATTTTAGTGTGTCTGCTCTTAAAATTGAATACATGTACAGCTCTTGTAAAGAAAGACTTTCTCCATGTCACTGTATACTAGCTTAGAGAAGGTCTTAGCACTTAATAAATACTACAAACTTTTCAAACCATACTTTACACTTTTAAAACACTGTGCAAGCATTGTCTAGTGACATCTGAAAAATATGCAGAGCTCAACATTCAGTAAAGTGCCTTACATATGGCTTTGGAGCCTCATCCAGGGGCCATAATTTCAGTTCTTCTGGAGATAAGGGACAGAGCAGGCTGACACCATCCCCGTCGTATTTTGTAGCTACCAACTTGATTTTTTTTATGTCAACCTGGAGAAGAGGAGTAGGTTATTCTTAATAAGAGCAACAACTGTGGACAAGATTAATAGTATCAAATTTTATTCTTCAAGAGAGCAGAATGTTCTGTCACTATGTCTTTTATTTCTCCTGGTGTTTTAAAACAGAGCAATATGCTGGAATAACTTTTCTTAATAGACTACATTTGCCTTTGATAAATTGAAAACAGTGAAAAATGAAAAGCAGAGAAGTTGGTTGTTTTTTTTTTTTTCTCAAAGCTAGAGAATATTTCATGTAAGAGTGTGGAAGACATTTTCAGGAGTTGAGTAAACAGGCTCGGTTATTTATATTGAAAAATTCCAAAGATTAGGCTTCTGCTTTTTAATGTCTCAGCCCTAAAAGGTGTATGATGTATGTGTTCGGTTTGTTCTTTTTACATTTGCCCTTTAAGTGCAGAGTCCATTGTTAGCCATTTAGAAAGCACCCAGGACTGGAGTGCCATGTGTTTTAGCAAAGCTAACAAGAGAGAGATTTTAGATATAAGGACTAGTGTTTAAAACAACCTCGTGAAATTACAGCTTTCTAGACACTGCCAGGGATGGGGAGGGGAGCAGGGAAGCTTCAGAGGAAGTCTTAAAAGAAAGGAGCTGTAGCCAGTGCTGTGATCAGTGCCAGTGAGTGTCAGACTGGTGTCTGGAATTCAGACACTCCTGAGCACAGATCGCTCATGCCAGGTTGCTCCGTAGCTGACTGGCACTGCAGCCAGCCGTTCGGGCGGGGAGCGGCTACCTGGCAGCTGAGGGTAAGGGATCAGATGTACCCAGAGATGACAACTAGTTGCTTTTTTCATCCTGTCACATGGGATGGTCAGAATCGTATTTATCCTTTTCCAACAGTGGATGAATATGTATTTTTTCCATCCCTCTTACAACTGCAAGGAGTTATCCTTGCTGCCGAACGAGGCAGGGTGCTGCAAAGAGATTCAGAACTCCAGAGAGATGTTTAAAATGTAAGCCACTGAGTGTAATGAGGGGACAGGCTTTTCCCAGCACTCACCTGGTCTCTGGAATCTTTTCCTTACTTCCTCTGAAGCAGTCTCATTTTGCATGGCCTTGCAAGACACCTTTCTGGAGAGGATTGCACACGATGCAAGGGTTTCTGGAGCTGAGTGCAGAGTGTCAAATCTGAGCCACTACTCGTGGTGGCTGAGGATGCTCCAAATGCCTGAAGATGTCATCTGGATTGGATGACCAAAGTCATGAAATTGAGGGTGTGATTAGGGAGGAGTTGCCAGGGTCTCTGTCAGCTGCTGAGGAACAAGATTTTTAGAGGGATTGATGGGAATTGGTGGATCTTGGTCCTTCTCAGGATCAGACCTGCCTCCCTTTAGGAATAACTATCACCCCATGATTGATACAGCTTTCCAAAATTTAGACTATATTTGCACCCACCCCACCCCCTTTTTTTTTTTTTAACCTAAACTACGAGAGCCTTGGTCTGGGGCACTTGAGTGGCATGTGAAGGTGGCAAGAACTGGTGGTCTGGGGCACAAGCTTGGACTATTAACCTCTGACTCCCATTAGTTCCCAAGAAATACCTAGCGATTGGTGTTGCTTAATTAATTTGTAGTGAACTGACAGGAAGATGTGGACCTGTTTTCTCCTAATTGTGTTACTTTATAAATATGTCCTTTAAAAACCTCGTTCATGTTATTCTGTAGACTTTTGACCTCCCATTCATCATTCTCTTGCCATACAACAGATGGACTTGAATCTTGCATGAACAATGTCAAGTTTTCCTCTAGCAGGAGCTCTCACCAGTGTTACTCCTACCTGCTCTGGCTTGCAAATACCCTCTTTCAATAGAAAAGAGAAAAATGCCTTTATCCTCATTTCTCTGTGAAATAGAATATATTTAGGAGATAAGCCTAGACCTTCATGTTAATCATAAATCAATTATGTTTATCCTTAACCTAGAAAGCATGAAAATTCCTTATTGGAAAATCCAGTAGGATATTCACAGTAATTGTGCCACGTTTTATACAAATCAGAAGCTCATCTCATAATCATTAGAGCTATAACGGAGTAGTCGTCTGTCCTGGAATATTTGAAACGTCCATTTCAATTGCAGTGGATTGTTGGGAATTTATTTATTTTTAATAGCTGAAGTAAATCCTTTTATTAACCAGATTTCCCCTTTTTATTCCTCACGTACCCTTTTGAGTTTAGTCAGATTTTACACGACAATTCTGCATGAAGAAAGCGAGAAGGGAACTACAAGGTTAAGCCTGTAAAGTGCTATCTATGCCCAGTACCACTGACCATTGATTTGGGAGATAAGCACCCTGCAAGATTGCTCCTTACACCTGGAGTCTGTAAACAGATGAGGTCAGTCAAGCTGTCCCCACTGTTTGTTATTACTATTACTTGAAGCAGCCAATGTGTTTATCATCTGGAGACCTCCTCTGCGTTCAGGGATGTACAAGGACAGTGTAATGTGAGGAAAGGTGCGGCGAAAGAAATATCCTTCATTCTGCTATATACATAAGGAGCTGGGATGCAGAGAAGATACCTCACTGTCTTCATGCTCCTAAATATCTAAAGTTGAGATTTTCGAGATGTTTTTTATTTGGTTTGGGGTTGTTTGCTCTTGTTTGGGTCTTTTTGTTTGGTTGGTTTGGGGGTGGGGGGGGGGAGTGTATACAGTGCTGATCCCACCTGGAACACAGAGGTTCCAGTTGACAGCAAAATAAGAATGGGTGGCTTGCACATGCTATTCTATTCCCAACCATGGCTAAAAACTGGCTGGGGTCATCATGGGCTCCCAAGTCCCTTAAAACAATTTACCTCACATGATACTGAGGTTCTGGGTTTGGCTCACATTGTGACGAGCAGCGCCAGAAGAATAAATCTACTGCGTCTTGCCTCACGGTTTAGTTGGCAAGATATCAAACAGACACACTTCTTACAAGAGTTCACGTTTAATTGTCAATGTCTAGAACTCGAGCACCAGATATATCCCATTATTCTGTGTGCTTTATGAAATAGGTGTCACGGACTCATTGCTCCTTTTTGTCTCGGATTGTGGAATGTAAGCGTGGTCTTCTGGTCAGGCCCTGCTGCCCTTTCCACATTAAGTACTAAACTGTCAGAATGAGTGGAAACAGGTGTATGCAGAGAGAGAGAGATGGCTATATCTGAAAGAGTGATTTTTGATTGTTGTAGCCATGGATGAAATTAAATCTGGCTGGTAAGTGCAATCAATATTTCTCAGGCTCTTTTGTGCATCATCGTGGCCAGTGACATAGGTGCCAGCAAGCACGTTAACAACGGGGCAACTTCAAAAGTTCTCCCTTCATGGCAATACCCGTTTCAGTTGCAACTTACTGCTTCTTCAGGACTCTCTGAAGTGTTTTGGCTTTGTTATGTCAAACTGCACTCCCCTCTGTCCTCAGTCTATATTCTCACACTTCTGCATTGCTCCAGTAATGGTCAGAAAGTTTTTTTCTTTTTTTTTTTTTTAAGATTAGAAAGCCCACTTTATGCTAGCAAAGGAATAGCTGGGAATAGCAACAAACTTGTCATATTCGGTGGTACAGTAAATGCTAAAGCATGCCCTTTGATTAAGTGGCATCCTAACAAATGGCAGTGACAAATTAGAATAAATATTCCAAGTAGTACTCCTGTGAAGTTTCAGAGATGATAGTTCTGCCCCTGACATTGAATTTCTTATTTCTTATTCAGCTTTTTTAAACAATGTAAAATGCATGAGCTTAGCCCACCTTTTGCACTTCTCCATGGAGAAATCAAAACTTCCTAATGAGTAGGCCAAAAGATTTAAACGTACCCTTCATCTTTCTTTCACTTCCCTAAAAATACGTGACTAAAATCAGTCGCAGTCAGTTCACGTGCGATTGCCCAGCACCTGAAGTATCCCATCATTTCCCATGTGCTGGGAGATAGACAAGGAGGTTTCTGCTCTGCCTGGTACCAGCTCTCTAAATGTAAAGCACGCTTTGAGATCACATACCCTTCCTAGAGGCTGAGGCTATTACTACCTCATGCATAAAAGCAGCTGCTATTTGTGTCAAAGTGCAAGTATGGTAACTAATTTTAGAGGATATACAGCATGATGAAGAACTGAATTACTGCAGATGGGATTAAATTGCCAGTTAAATAGTCTTTTAACATCACTTCAGTGGGGAAAGGGGGACATCTGGTGGGAAGTCTTTATAAAAACTGAGCAAGGCAATTTCCTCCATGAAGCAGTGGGACACAAATCCCTGTGGAAGTGATATATTCTAAGTAACTGTTAGATTTTTGCTTAATTTTTGTCCAAGACTGTTGATTGATTAAGGCCTATCAAAATGGCCCAGCAGAAAGGGGTACATATTGGAAAGCCATCACTGGAAAGCCCTCACTTCCCTTTTATCAAGTCCACAGAGAAGTGTTGCTAAGTCTGGATGAATGCCCAGTACCCTCTTGTACAGAGATTTTCACGGAAGGTCTGGGACAGAAGGGGTGAGAGGAAGTCTGATCTGGAAAAAGCACTTAATGCTTTTTGCTAGGGGTTAAAAAATTAATATCAGAAATCTGTAAGGATTGCATGAGTACATAAGAATGCAAGATGTTATGGCATTCGCTAAGCCTTGAGTAGACATCTTCCCAAGGATTATAACCTGCTTAACCAAGCCTTGGAAATGAAATGAGGCAGGTGGAGAAAAGCACAGTAAAACTGGAGCGTGACACCTCAAAATACATTGAAAGAAGATAAAAGAATGTGGCACATCTAAGGTACAATGCCCAGTATACGCTGGCCCATCAGGTAAATAAGAAGGATTGCTTTTATTGACAAAGAGGAGGAGGAGAGCTGCAAGTCTTTGTTGTTTCCACCTTCTCTGATCCTTTCCTAGCAACAGTCAGTCTGGAATATGAGGCTTTGTTCCTTCTGCTGACATTTCACTGCTTCTATCCCATTTTGTGAACGATGCCCTTCAGAAAGCATCCTGTGAGGAGGCAGCTCCCAGGTCCCAGCAGTCTCAGGGTGAGAGCTTCCACCTTGCAGTGGGAGCAATGCCAGGAAATCCTTCCCTGCATGAGCATTGCTGCAGGGAGCTTTGAGGAGAAGGCAGCCAGCGTGACATGATACCTTGCCACCGCTGCTCTCTCTGTCAGACCTGCTTGCATTGCAGCTGAGCTATCTCACCCACTTCAGACTGGGTGGATTTCATCTCCATGAAATTCTGTGGCAAACAGACACGGTTCTTTTCAGCAGAGTGCTCGAGAGATCTCTTGCAAGCCGAGATTTGAAGTGAGTGTACTTCTTTTTCCCCTGCTGCACTGCACTGCCTGCCATACTTCACTTCTTCATCTTGATCATTTTATATTCTGTCCCCCATGGCAGCACAGTGTACTTTTAGCCCATCCCTGTTACAAACTTAGGATTTTTTATAATATTTCTCAGTTCTCACTGTAAGACTGTCTCTGAGTACATTCCAGATTTATCTGCAGTCTTTAAAGTGCAGTACAGGACTATCAGTGCAGACAATTTATGCTTGCATTTGCCTTTAAGTTATCACTAGCTTAAGGTCTTAAATCAGATTATGATTAGCTTGCTTTTGCAAAGCTAAAGCAGAACTTTCTAAGATAAACTATATCTTGCTACTATCCAAAAAGTTATTTCCATATAAAGTATGTTTATTAAATGTGCTGAACTGTTGTAAAGTTCTTTTAAATTTATGAAAAGACTAAGAAACTGCTTGGCAAGAATACCTGAAATGACAATATAGATCATAAATGCCTTTCATACTACATAAAGAACAGCACGCATAAAGAACAACTAAAAAAGTTCAGCCTGTTCACTTATGCTCTGAGTATAGCATAAGCCAAGCTGACCTCATTTTATGTGAGGCCATTTCATACTCAAATATACCACTAAGCTCTATTTTTTCTGTTGTATTTTCATTATTTTTAGCCAAATCTGAAATGGGAGCATTGTGGCTTCCGAGCCGCCTCGGAACTACCCCCTCTGATGGATACACCTGGGTGGTTTAAAATATAGGCTTCCCAATGCTAATGTTGTCCTATCTGGAATGCACATTCTAATTGCCTGGACTTCTTCTGCAAGTGGAGTTTCAATTCTCTCTTTTAAAAGTGAGTGATCTCATGGTTTGTTAATTCTGGCAATCACTCTCTGGGTAGTTCTGTGGCACACTACAACTGGCAAGTTAAGCCATTAAGAAAACTACTAGAGCCAGGTGCCCTTTTACTGTGAAACAACAAAGAATAAGATTTTTTGTACTAAATCTTCCCATTGGTTCCTGTAGGCTTTTCTACCAGCGATGCAAAGTCATTTTTAAAAGCAGGCTCTCCCAGCTGATGGTGGACAATGGAGCAGCTCTGTGAAGCACCGTTGCTCAACGCAGTTATCACACCGATGACTCTCCAGCAGTGTTCTAGTTGGTTGCTTCAATAACTTTTCTGTTTAGAGATCTATCTGTTCAAACCAAAATTCCAGATTTGAATGCCCATTAATGAAGGAATAAAGTTTTGGCACCTGAATCGGAATTTGCTGCTGCAGTTGATAGGTGGAAAAGGGAATGGTAGATTTGTGAGAAAATCAGTGAGATTCTTCTCGTAAGGAGTCTGTTGGCTAAGCTAAATTGTCAAAAGGATTGACCAACCCAATTTCCTGTCATTAAAGAGTTTAGCATGCTTAGAAAAGTAGGCAAATTTCAGCATCAGTCTGGTATGTTCTTTTCTTTCTACACCATAGCGGTGTGATGGGGTTTTTTACTTTTCTCTGGGATAATGAATATTTACTACTTGCAAGTGAAAAATACCAGCCCTGGTGGAAGAATCATCTGATATGTTGTGGTAGGTCCTGCCTTCCTGAGAGCCACGGTAGCTTAACAGCTACGGGTGCACTGCCAGAAGGCCATTCAGAGGGCCACTTCACGCTTGGGCATTGAGAGGCAGGGTGTGCCAGTGGTGTCTTCCCTGAGGATTAAGAGGAGCTTCCTTGCAGAATCCAAAACTGAAAAGATTTGCATGACTTATATGTGTGTGTGTGCACATACACATTTTTCAAATCACCTTCAGATCACTTCTGTGGAAGTGTAGCCATCTGTAAACCTGCTCCTTGTCTGACTTGAGCAATTTTAGTTGTCCCAGGCTCATCCATGCAATAAACAGATGACGTGTGTAGTTGCAGTAGGGAAAAAATAGGTCCCTCGTGGTAATAGAATGCAGCAGTCTTCAGCACAAAAAAAATAAGTGGCATTTGCAATCGAAAGCTTATGCACATATATAAAAGATATTGTTAGTGACTGGGGTTAAAATGATTAATTAGAGTTAATGCTTGCCCATTCTCTTCTCGTGAACAGTGCAATGAAAAAGATAGATCTATTTTTTAATTGGGGTTTTCTGACAAATCTTCTGTAAACAAGCCCAAACTCCACTGAAGTACCCAAAGAGAATCCAAGCCAGATTAGTTTAGTATGGTTTAGGACTGTTCTTGTGCATCGTACAACTGGACTTTCTCTAGCAGACTGGTTCCCTAGCATAAGCCTGTGGACAACAAATTTATATGACCTGTTCACAACGTGTACCCAGCTGAAGGTGTGTAATACATGCAGAATTACTTTTCATTATAAAATCTGCATCTTCCTGGAAGATCAACACTTCTTCTTTGGCTCCTGAGCCAGAGGTAAAAGACACTCTGTGGGAGAATTCATAAAAGGAAGCATTCATTTGAATTGAAAGCACAGACAGGAAAATACATGACATTTATAGCACAACAGTTTATTTCTAAGAGATTAGCTGATGAGATTTTAGGAATAAATACAATGTACATTAGGTTTAGAAAAGGCTTTTCCCTAGATTACCATAAGAATGTTATGCCATTGATTTCTGACACTGGATTTGTAAACTTAAAATGTAGTGCTGAATCAGTAAGCACAGCTTTCGTGGAAGTTAAAAATCGTCTCATGCAGTAATCGGTTCAGCTCTAACTCTGACAGCAGCAGAAGTGTGGGAAGTGTGATTTCTGTTCTAACTGTACAGTGATTGGGCTGGATTTACTAATTTCACTGTAATTCCTTTGAATTAATGTATCTACACTAGAAAAAAAAAATCTCTGGTTCAATTGTCAACTGGGTCTTTTTATTTTTATTTTTTTTTTAACAAAAATAATTGTGAGGGAGCTGTACTGGTTGCATCTGTAAATGCTGATGCTAACTCAGCATCTCTATCATATTGTGCAGGCCTTCTCTAGGTGATAGAAATATTTCTAATCAGGAGGAGAACTCAAAAAACCTCTGAGATAGTCCTACAGTGGTTGTTTGTCAGAAAATAGGATTGACACGTAAGATTGTTTGTGAGAATGTCAGCACAACTTTCTGTGGGAGACATCCCTGAAACTAGCTTGGGAGTGAAGCTGGAATAGTTTTCTGCAAACAGGTCTGCTTCACGTATTTTAAGCTCTCCTACTTGGCAGAAAACGCCGCTGTTTGGTCTTTGTTCAAATTTTGTCCATTTTAATGAACAGTCATTTTCACATCTTGGGTGGAAGTGGCAGTAACAATTCAATATTTTCAGTAATACCAACTAGGGAGGTGCAGGAGTGATGTGCTGATACTGAAAACTCTCTAAGCTGCCTTTCCTCAGAGAGTGACCAGTGGAAAGATAAGGTTGAAAGTAGCAAAAAGTTCTCTTCCTCCACTAACTCTCTTCTTACTGGCCTGGTTGCTGAGCATTGGAAGAATAGCTAGGAAAAAGGGATATTTAAAATCTTTGAACTCATTCAGTGAAACAAAAGCCTGATGCCTACTGCAAAGTCTTCATTAGCATCAAGATAAAGTTGACCTTCAGTAAACCAGACACCGATCTTTCAACATCCTTTGATATTTTGTGCTTCCATCATTTCTTCTTCCTAATTTCTCCTTTTCCTTTGGCCATTGGAGAAACAGATGCATTTCTATATTTCTACACATGTGCATATTTTTATAAATGTATCTATGTGTTTAACTTTGTGTATAAATATAAATTTATTCTATATAAGAGTAATCCTGCAAAAGAAAACAATCATAGTAACTAAAATTCACTTCTCTGCATCCGCTGTGTTGAGCAACCACCAGGAACAAGAGAACCCCGAAGCAGAGGAGAATTGACAGACTCGGGCAACACGGGCCATGTCTTCTCTCAGGACCAGCCCTGACCATACAGGCAGGGAGAATGCTGAAGCACCTGGGCTTGTCTCAGGACACCACCAATGCCCTGAGTCATTGTCACTTCCCTCTGTATTGTTAGGAGATGTTTAAATTACAGCAGAGTGCAGGAGCACAATGGGAGACAAGGTGCTGCTGCGCAAGGCTCTCGAGTGGACTTGGGAACAGCGCACCGACTGCCTAGGGAAGCTTGCATCAATGCAGAGAGCTCTCAGCAAATCACTCCTGTAACAGAAATTACTCATCCTCTGAACACCAAATGCCTCGTTAAGCTCCAGGATGTGCAGCGAGACACAGTAATCGCATTTTGCCCTGAAGCATTTGGGAGTTAATAGTTCTTGTAGAGAAAATCCACCTCCTTCAATGCTTAGAGGAACTCGTTGTCCACGCAGCCACCAGCTCAGTCCAGTTTTCATCTAGAGATGTTGCTTCAAAGGGACAATGAGGATTTTATGCAGTGTGCTGGAATGTAATTCTCCATCAGCAACTCATAAAAAGATAATAATGAGCAGTGCTGTAGGTGGCAGGAACTGCAGCAGCGATGGGTAACCCTTGGCCAACAGAAGCTGATAAGCGTGTGTGGGGTAACAGAGAAACACCTCTCAGCAGCTCAAGCTTTGCAGGGCACACTGGTTTCCAAGTACACTGTGCTGGGTCCATTTCTGGCACTCTCAGCTGCCCTGCAGGAGAACTGAGGGTCAGGCATGAGCTGGGGGCCACTCACATCTCCCACTCATCTTGCTGCCAACATGAAGTGCTTCCTGTCATGACATCCATGGCTCTGTAATGGTACAAACCTTCTTGAAAGGAAAGGGAAATCAAGCCTTTAGTGTCCCCGTAGCTCAGTTCCCCAAGTTTGAAAATGTTGTGAAGGTTTATTTGTTTAGTGTTGTTTTAAAGTTCAGAAGCCCTAGCGACAAAGACCTTTTACACAAATAGTTGGAAGCTGTCCTTATGTGAACATTTTCAACTTGTCTCCTCTGGAGTGCTCCAGGGGTCCAGACAGATTTATTCCCTTCCTTTCTCTGTTCCTTCCTCTGCTCATGTTCTGTAGAACATATTAACTTCTTTCTCCTGAAACGTATTTGCTTTTAAGTTATTCAAGAGATGCTCCTGAAACTCCACAGCTACATGAATTAAACATTATCTAGTCTGTGGAGCTGCAAATGTTGCTATGTTACTTTGACTCTCTAAGTAGGTGCAAAAAAGATTCTTTCCTCCTTTTCAGTGACTCATTAGGCATTACTCTGTATGAAATATCCCCATCCACTGACTGACATATTTTATCAATGGTTATAAATACCCTGAATGGGTACAAGCCAATCAAATAAAAAAATACAGCTAATTCCTGGCTCTTGAATCAAAACCAACCATAATCAACCACTCTAGAGCAGAAGTAAGTTTATGCAACTGATTCTTTCATTTTTGCTCCAATATATTTTTAAAAGGAAGAAGTGCTTTTAATTCCTACCTTACACTGCCCCAGAGTTGTAATTATTGCACCACTTCTTTGTATTTAATATTTTTATGATTTTTTTTTTTTTATATGTCTTCATGTACCTAGTTCTTAAATCCCCAGATGTTTTTTCCCACTTTGGATAACTTTACCTCCTTCTGGAATGGCAGACCTCTGTACCATGGAAATAACAAATAAGCTGTTGTAGAAGAGACTGAAAGATTGATGAAGCACAGGAACTAATAAATTACATGGAGGGAGCAATCCCTGTGCACTTATTTCACATAATTCTTTAAAAATATTATGATGTAATGATTATTTTTGTTCCATAAAAAGGGTTTTGGCAAGAACTTGCCAGTGGACACATTCTAGCATTAAGCCTACACCCAGTTTTTTCTTTTTTTTTTTTTCCTTGACAGGAACTGGAAAAAAAAGAAATCCTCTAACTGGGAGTAGGTCTGCTGGAGGACACCACCACTGCCTGATCTGCACGCTCCTTTCTGGGGTTCAGCCTCGCTGAGGTAACCTGCATGGTCTGTAAGAAACCAACCCCTGCAGAGTGGTGTTATTTAAGTCATTTCACTCAGGTGACTGTTGCAGGGCAGTCACCTCCGTAACTTGGCAAATCTGGTAACCAAAGTCAAGTCAAGCTGTAGAGAAAAATATTACAGATCAAAAGTGGGTATAAACTTTTATTAGTATTTGTGGAGTCATCTGTACTAACAAGTTAAACCAAGACAGTTCAGTGCCATTAACAGGTACCGCTCGGTGCTGCAAATGGTGAGCAAACAGCAGTAGAAACTAAAGTTGCCTGGACTTCTTATCTTCAGTTGCAATTCCTGTAACTGTAGTTCCCTAAACAGTCTCTCTGATTTCAGGAGAAATATCCAAATTCTTCTGTCAATCACATGTGCAGGGGCTTAGCATTGTTTCTGGTTAAAGAAGCTTCACACATTGTGTCACAAACCTCACCTTTGAAGAAACAATAGATTTAGAGACAGGCATGAAAAACCTCAACCACAGGGCTCCAAACAGGAGGTTGACCTTGAATTAAGAGTGGAAGTGGTTTGGGCCCTTCCAGAAGCACCATCTGATTCTATGGCTGGTCATTGTTTGGATTATTTATGACCATAATTTTAGATTTCTCTGGTTAACCTTTGGATAGCCTCCTAAAACAACTATTAACTTTTTGAGTTTTCAAGGTAATATATTAAGATGCAAGAGTTTAATGTTATTATTTTACAGAAAGACCCACAAACTTTTTTATGTAATATATCAATACCTACAAATCCAGGAAATAGCTTTGGTATCTCACGGCAAAGAGAACTGCAGCATGACACATTAGCTGTTCACACCATGAGCTAATCTAATTGAAATTTCTTCATCAGAAAAACAGAAAAGCAAAGGACAGCTTCTTTTTGGATGGAATTTCCCCTCCCCCTCAGTACTTAGTGTAAAATCTCTCTTCACGTTATGATTCAACGGAGAGAGGAGTAGGTAGGATGAAGCTCCTCCAAAAAAAATAGAAAAGAAAAAGGAAATGAATGGGTCTTGAGGCTTCATGGCTTGCAACAGACTGAAGATGGATGAAAGGAGATAGAAAAAAGTCTTTTCCCTATAAGCCTGTATGATCTCATCTTGCACTATTAGAAGTGCTGGGAGTCTCTCAATTTTCCTTGCGGTCCCACAATTCAAAAATATTGTGCTAAAATAAAAATGGACAGAACCCTGGTTGCTTTTGCAAACCTTCATCAAGAATAGTTCAAATTTAGGTCGAAAATAAGCTAGTAGGAATTAGTATCTGTGGGAAAGGTTTTGTAAGACAGAGGTGGTTTTAGTTGGAGTATAATTACACTTTTCATGCTCACAAGGTTATGCATACCAGTCTATAGAGTTCAGAATTAAAGAGCATGAACTTTCATGAATTTGTTTGTATTTAAAGGGCAGAACTCCAGTCAAATGAGAATATTTATAGAATTTATTCTTCAAAAAGGGTTTGCTCACAATCTCATGTAGCTTTTGGCTCCTCTCAGTGTAACAGCCTAAAACAAACTCTGAGATTAAAACACCTTTACTGTTTCACTTTGGACTTTATGCTTTATGACCAGTCTTGGTTTAAAATTAATTTCACAATACTCTGGATCCACACAGCATTCTACAAAATGCACATTGTTAAAGATGTTGGCAACCACTGAAACGACTTGTGAAAAATATACGGCAAAGAAAAGTTAGTTTTTACTTAGCAAAATAAGGTTACATTGAAGAAAACTTTTTTAGTCTTCTTAATAATGTACCGTATTCCACTTCCCAGCAGAGAAAATATTCTGAAATTATGAAATTCTAAAAAATGCTTTCTTCCTGGTGATCTCCCTGCATTCCCCCATCAATACAAAATAAATCCAAGAGAGATAGGTCACTACAGTGCTACAATAAGCTAGCCCTGGGTATTTTAGGAAGAACTATACATACCTGGCAGAAGAAAAAGAACATTAGATGAGGATCTCAAAAAAAAAAACCCCACCACCACGAATTCAGGTCTTTCAAGTGGTACTGCAGAAAGATCTGATTCTTTCATTTGCATGAAAAAAAGCCAGACTGCTGCATACCCAGCTTTTTTTATTACTTACCCACTCAAATTCACTTTGGCATAAGCTTTTGAGCAGTCAGTGAAGACAATCAACCACATTATCACGTGAGAGTGCTGAAGTCAAACACAGCAGAGGAAGTGAACCAGGCTGACTTATTCTGTTAGAGCTGGGAGCTTCCCAAAGTGCACTCGGTACTGTACTCTGTAGTCCTACAACCTTCCTTTTTATGATTCTAGCACTAAAAAATGAGTCACCTTAGATCCAAATTTAAATGTCCATATTCATCTGAAACAGTAGCAAAAACACAAATTACATGATATCAATGTGTATAAACACCTGAGGAGAGGGAGTAAAGAAGAGGGAGCCAGGCTCTTTTCAGTCACGTGCCCTGGCAGCACAAGAGGCAATGGGTGCAGCTTAATAAACATGAAATCTGAACACAAGAAAGACCCTTTTTACTCTGAGGGTGGTGAAACCACTGGCCGAGGTTGCCCAGAGGGGTTGTAGTCTCCATCCTTGGAGATGCTCAAAAGCCAGCTGGACATGATCCTAGGCAAACTGCTTTAGGTGACTGTGCCTGAGCAGGGGCGTGGACTAGATGACCTCCAGAGGTGTCTTCCAACCTCAGCCATTCTGTGGTTCTGTGAAAAAAAGAACTTACCCTACAGCTAGTCCATCGAGTTCACCTCCAATGTAAGACTGATGGCACAGTGGGAAGGAGTTGATCATACTGTACTTGTTTAATCTAAACAAGATTCCACAATTACTAAATTGCATTTTTTTGAACCTTACTAATCACAAACAGATAAGGAGAGGGAAAAAGACAGGGAGTTTTATGTACCCTTTGTCCTTGCAGTTATTTGCCTTCAAATGATGCATTTAACCCACCGTGGAATCTTGTGAGACATCCCTTTGTTCAAAGTGTCTTGCTGATTTGATAAAGAAGCATGAAAACGTTTTACAACAGGGATGTGTTCTGAAATTTGCTACAAACTGAATAGCAAACTGGCAGTTATTGGTACATGACTTAAGCTTATACTCCCTCCTAGTGGCTGAGACCTAAATGAGTCACTGGACAACTTCACTGCATCTTATATATGGATAGAGATGGAGAGTAGTTCTGTATGCTATGATATTATTTTCATTCCTTTTTAGAAGCAGTATTATGTATTTTATCTGTCCACACAGTACCAGTGTTGCTAAATACAGTGAAGACCAGAGAAATGTCCATGCTGAAGAGCACTAATAGTCAAGTGGAGCACTACTGGTGATTGAGTGCAGTCTTAAGGTCAACCAGCTCTCCATTTTAGCCTAGTTATGGTTTGAGATATAGAATTAATTTTAAAATAAGCTGTAGGTAAGGACTTTGGTCATCATTTCTGAGATATCTATCAATTCTTATTATTAGAAATAAACATTCTGGGAGTAGATTGTGTTATAAATGTTCAGTGAGGAGTTTCTTGCATCTTCCTGCAGAGCCCTTGTGGCCCCAGCATTCACAGCCTTGGTGGTGAATAGAGTTTGTCTTGCTCAGTGTACCAGATCCAGATACTGTGACCCTCAGGCATCTATTTCCTGTTGGTTGCTGCAGTTTCTGTACCTGGCTAACCTGACAACATCAAGCCCATGAGTGTATTGAGCTTGAAGTGTAAATCATTCAGGAGTTCCAGGTTTTCCAAAGCCCGTGTCGTGGATCCTAGCAGCGGGATATGACTTTGCAAGAAAAAAACTCTGGCTCTTGCAAAAGTGTAGAGGAAAACACCAATAGTGAAAACTACTTCTGCAGCTGACAGTGACAGCAGCTAGCTGGAGGAAAGGATTCCTGCTCAGGGAGAGGAGTTTCCAGCTATTCACACTCCCTGACTTTTAATACTTGGCATTTTGCACGCCTGCCACAGAAGCTGCTTCCTACGCCTGTCAGCATCCTTTGGGACAGCAGGAGTTACAGGAGCAAGAGCAAGAGATGTGCACCTTGACTACTTCTAATGTTTTGGGGTTTTTTTAAGCAGTGTATCTGTATGTAGAGCTGTAGATAGATAGAGAAACTCAAACTTAATTGATTTAGGTCTCTTCCCTGGAGGCTTTGTAGCTCAGGTCTTGCTGGAAGGAGAAATTTTAGTACAGAAAGTTATGGGTGGAACAGAAAACCCATCACATTTTGTCCACCAGGCAGCACTTCTTTATTGGGCTTCTATGGTTAAAAAATCACCTTAAGGTAAAACAGAGTTTGGGTTCTGATTATATGAGGTGTGAAGTATTACTGAGCAAGGATCTGTCTGTTGCTGGAAGTGTAATCTACCCGGATCTCTTCTAGGGAGGGGATTTTTGATCTTAATAAAGGGAATGGGATTTCTGTCATTGACTTAAAAGCAACTTGGCCTCAGTTAGGTGGAAGCACTAGGGAAGCAAAATCTATTTGCAGTGTGCAGAACAGACTGTTTTTCTTCTCTCTGAATTGTTAGAAGAGCTTTATGAGTGATGGGGAGTGATTTATGCAACAGAGAAAGGAAATGGAAAAGGGGACAATCACCGAGTGACACAAACTCAGAATTTTGGACAACAAGTAAACCAAACAGGGAGTAAAATTAACTCAGCAAGAACTTCCTGCCCTGATGGAAAACGTTCCAGTATAGTAGAACTCATAAACCTTTATTTTGATACAGTTTTAGTCCACCACACACATTCCCTGATGTTCCTTATCCACCCTACCAGCTGGAAGTTAGGCTGCAGCTCTTACTGTAAAGACATCTGTACAGTGTAAATGAGGGAAAAAATTTCCCCTGCACACCTTGAGTTTGGAAACTGTCCCTTTATCAATCAGCTGTGCAAAAAACTGTAGTTTAATGTTGTTTAAAAAGGTTTTATTCTATTCTGCACGGTTTGCACAATTATCATACGTTTGGGAAGTGTAGGAGGTGGAGGTGACGTGCAATATACTGCTGGAAGCTGAAACAGTTTCCCCAGTGGGACAGGTCCACCTCATGCAGCAGCAGCCAGTGCACCCCAGTACCCCCAACCAATACACCCCCAGAAAGACAACTTCAGGCCTTACCTCTAGACACTTTTAATCCTTTCCTCTCTTTCCATAGCAGCTCTCTGACAATAATGGCTTTCCCAGAAGCAACACAGTGAGATCAGAGGGAAGATCTGCTAGGACAGGTCTCTGACACTATCTTGTCTGGGAATATTGGGTTGATGACATGGAACTGGAGAAGAGGGTTCATTTCCTGACCAGCCAGTCCACATTTTGGCCTTATATTTCTGTTCGTTTGCATGAAGGGTGATTTAGAACCATTTGTACTTTGCTACTCCATTTACTTTCCAGGCTTCTCAGAGGCTGCTGAAAGCACCTCTATGTAAATTACTTCTTGTTTAATGGAAGTTTCTGTTTCCTTAGAGCAATACGATTGCACTTAGTACAATTATTGAATGTTTTCTGAACCTTGGCTGGTGGTGTTCTGCTGAAAAAAACAGGTTTTGATATCAATAGCTTCTAAGTAAGAGCTGGATAAAGACTTTGAGTGGGTAAGTAATGCTTGTAAGGGCACCTACAAGAAAAGAGTATCAAAGATATCTAGTTCTCTTTCTTAGAAACAAGGAAAAGCTTCATCTTGTCAGTGCATAGAACTGGCACAGAAGTCCCATTTACTACGACCAGTTTGTTTCTGGTAAGGAGAACTGTTTCCAGGGCATTTGCTTAAATCAGCTTTTCTACACAGTTCAATTGTGTGCTAATCTACATTACACAGTAGGAATCTGCCTGACCCTGTGCTGTCACTGGAAGCAGACACTGAACTTGGAGTGATAGCTCCAATTAGTCTACAGTTGTAGAAATAAGCAGCTCAAGTTAATAAGCAATTCACAGAAACAGAAGAGCATCCTGGAATCGTGCTGGTGCCATTTCTGATCGGAAACACTTTGCTAGCGTTCTCATGATGGGTTTTAGCTGAGTTGTTAAAAACAAATACTGAAATGAAAACTGACACCCTGGTCTTGCCTACAGAGGCAGGCTGCTTCTCTTAACAATTGCTCTATCTGCTATGCCTTAGATCCTCAAGATGTAGTTGTATTGTTCTAATTACCTGGCCACACTGCAAGTATTGGTGGGCCTCCGCACGGCTCTTCTTTATACGTCTCAGAAGAACATCTGATGTAAAACCTTTCTGCAAAGGAACAATTTCTTAACTTTCTCTTTGCTGTCATCTCCACCTCCTCTCATACCTCCCATACTGCTAGTGCCACCCTACTGCTGCTTCTCCCTCAACCCAGAATTAATACTGGAATCTTTACAAAAGGAATTCAAGGGGAAATTTTCTTACCTTTACCAAACTCACTCCAAAAATTACTACAGCAATGGTGCTCTTAAACTGATAATCAGACTATATCATTGTTGCCATGGTGATTAAAATTAGGACAGTAACTTTTTTTCATTTTTCAGCCTGTATTTCTGATATCCTAAAGAATATGGTCCCTGGACAGGGATCTAATTAACTGCAGAACACCAAACAAATCTCTGAGCCATGAAAAAGAAATTAAATATCTGAGAGTTTTATGACTGTATCTCCAAGGAGGAAAGAGGAAAAAAGGGCAGGGATGAGAATGTTCTCTTAAGGAGAAAGGAGGGATGGGTGACTGAAGAGAGAGTAAGGATGAGGCTGAGACATGGACATAGAGAAACAACATTTTAAGTTGATAGGAAGCAGGCAGTCCTCTTAATGTTTTGGGTCTCCTCCTAATGCCACCCAGTGCCAGACTCTTGACCAGGATCTCAGAAGAACAACACTACTAAGGAGTCATAGACCAATTTCCTTGACAAATTGTTCCAGGTACATATATTCCCTTCCAGACTTCACTTCAAAGGAAAGAGATCAATGAAAACCTGGTTCTACCTTTAGTCCTGGAGCTGCACATGACAGTGTATTTTCTCACGTTCTCCATGCCAAGGTAAGGAGAAAAAGCAACATTTAAGCTTACACACATTTCTTACAAGACTAGAGGTGTGCCAGTACTGTGTTTTTGTGAACTTGATAACACTGGTAAGTCTCATAATGTCTATAGTTTTGCCTGCTTTGATCTGTAAGGGTTTCTTACAGCAATATGCACTATTTTAAAGTTTACACTATCTGCTAGTTAGCAGAACAAGAGAGGTGATTCTGCCCCTCTACTCTGCTCTGCTGAGACATCACCTGGAGTACTGCGTCCAGCTCTGGAGCCCTCAGCACAGGACCTGATGGAGCAGGTCCAGAGGAGGCCACAAGGATGATCAGGGGGCTGGAGCACCTCTCCTGTGAGGACAGGCTGAGGGAGCTGGGATTGTTCAGACTGCAGAAGAGAAGGCTCTTGGGAGACCTAACAGCCACCTTCCAGTACCTGAAGAGAGCTGACAAACAGACTGGAGGGGGCCTGTTTACAAAGGCCTGGAGTGAAAGGACAAGGGGCAATGGTTTTAAATTAGAAAAGAGTGGATTTAGATGAGATTTAAGGAAGGAGTTCTTTACCATGAGGGTGGTAGAACACTGGAACAGGTTGCCCAGGGAGGTGGTTGAGGCCCCATCC
>JANIJG010011756.1:0-15052 GCA_024611175.1 Megaceryle torquata | reverse complement strand
GAGGATGTCCCTGCTCTCAGCAGGGGGGGTTGGACCAGATGACCTCTGGAGGTCCCTTCCAACCCAGACATTTCTATAATTCTATTTTAAAGGATTCAATGGTGTTTTATAGAACCAAATGTACACTATGGCCATTACCAAATAATTGCCTAAAATGACAAAAAACGTAGTCAAACCTCGTCATTTTATACTGTGGTTTGCAGAAGTGCCTCTCTGTAGAGTTACAAAATCTCTCAGCTGACATGTAGAGAAAAAAACCAATCAGATGGGAAGGACAAGGAATTCTGACTGACAAGCCTAAGGATCATATAGCTTGATAAGAAATTAAAAATGAAGAAAGGAAGCAGGTAAGGGATTTAACTGAGCGAGTAATTTGACTTTAAATGGGGTTTAGTTTAATTAATTTAGTTTAAATTTAGTTTAATTTAGTTTAACAGCACTTGCCTGTGAGCAACCTGGTCCAGTAGGAGGTTTCCTTGCCCATGGCAGGGGGTTTGGAACAAGATGATCTTCAGAGGTCCCTTCCAACTCAAGCCATTCTATGATTCTTTGATTTTATGATTCCATGATCAGAAACTTTGTCTGATATATATTTAGGAATATTTCAGAATAGCCATTTCTTAAAATATCTGGCATTTTCTCCATATAAACATTCTTCCAAAGTAAAAGATTTTTTTTGCTTTACACAGTCAGGATTTGCAGCTTTGAAGCAACACAAGTTCTCCTTGTTCTTTTGCTTGGTCACACCTCACTCATATGACAGCGATAAAACTGACTGGGAATTTCTCTAGGCAGTGAAGTCAGGCTGAGTTTCCATATGTGGTATTGCAGGTAAAGCATCACTTTTCAAATGACCAGTTGTAGAGTCAAAGGCACCATAATGTCACATTAGACTCATGTCATGACCTGTAGCTTTTAGTGTCATTTCTCATCATGCATCAGACATTTCCTTCAATTGTCAAATTATGGTGCTGTTGCCTACTGCTGCTCCTCTGATGGCTGTGGCTGTAGCCACACTCAGCGTGAGCGGCACATCTCTTCCTGGCACCTGGCTTTTGGGTCATGCTGGAACTGCACTTACAAGGAAGGGCTACAAGGTGCTAAATATGTCCAAGAAAGTCAGCATACAGTGTAAACAAAACTCTGGATTAACAATGGGTGTGGGTTCAACAGCTTGCCTGCTTCTTGACTCGGTGCCTTAATTTAATGAGCATCTCTCGTAATATCACCTCCCTGAGTTTGTTTAAATCAAATGGCTCTTTTAGCATATGTTAGATCAGGCGAGCTGGTCTGACAGGCTGGTTTCAATCAAATTGGACTGGAATATCATATCGTACTATGAATGTTCCAGGATATCTGCCCACAGTGGAAACTCCATTAAAAATAAAGTAGCTTTACTCCTTACTCTTCTGCTTTGGTATTTTTTAGGGTTAAAGACCTAGTTTTAGTAATTAAAAAGGAAGGAATGAGGACACAAGAATATGAAATGCAGTTTTTAGAGCAGCTTTTCAGTCACTTCCTTTTCCATTGTATTTCCCTATGGTATTAGTAATTTTCTTTCCTTTTTTTAACAAGCCAAACAGACGTGCAGCACTGGAGCAGACTTAATTCTTTGGTGGTGATGAATTTGCTCCATTCTGTTTGGGTGTCTCCCCTGAATATGAAGTCCAAAAATAATCTGAAAAGGCAAAAAAATTCCTAGGGTATTTTAAAAGCTAAAAGGCTTCAGATTTTTTTTTTTTTTTAATGAAAAAAGCTCTCTGTAATTAGCCTATAAGTCATCTAGGCATAGAAAGTCTTTTCATTGTCTTCCATTGTCAAAGTACAACCTCCACTGAAGCTGAATCATGATCCCTGAGTGGCTTTAAGCACTTCATAGCAGTTTCTCTAATGTCAGTTCATAATAATCTTTTATACTAGCTCTCCAACACCAATTTGGAAGGAAAAAAAAAAAAAAGTTAAAAAAAAAATAGTAGTCATTTCAATGCATAACTCATTCAGTATCCTTAGCATCTTAATAGGTAATATTTAAACCAATTTGCTCAGGAGATGAGGAACAGAAGGCTTGACAGCTATGAAAAACTCAATTATTTGGGATTTGTTTAGGGGGGTTTCCTTCATATTTCTGAGTTTCTCCTTTCACATTTACTATGTTTGTCTTTTGCTGCCCCAAGGAGAAATTGTAGTAGCAATAGTAGCTTCTTTGCATTTCTTTAATTAAATTCTGAAAGGCACCAGATGCTTCCATTTGCAATCTCCCTTTCTTTTACTACAGCACAGAGGAGTTAATCATATAGTAGGCTTTAGTTTACTCTGAACCCAGGCTGGGGCAGAGTTAATTAAGTCTTGCCATTTAGTTAAAGCGTACCCTGTCATCACAACAGGTCTCTGCTGCATTGCTTTGTATTGTTTTTTTCAATCCAGTAGAGAATTTTGAGATTTTAGCGCTCTCTGTAGTTTAAATTATTAAAGACTTCATCTGTAATCGTTTCTTCTTGTCCAAGAACTAACTGTTATAATTTGGCCCTTAGGAAGTGGCTGGTTCAGTTATCTTGAAGAGTAGATCGCTGGGGCTTAAAGAAACTGCAGGACAATTTCAAAGGATGATGGTTTATATTACTTTTAACCAGACTCACCGTTTATTTAGGTGCTCAAAGGTACAAGCAGGTGTTCCTGGCATTTCCACAAACATCTCAGGCCACTTTTAAAAATCCCAGTGTGGCATTATCTGCATCCTTAGGTGCCGTAGAATCATAGAAGCATTTTGGTTGGAGGAGACCTTTAAGATCATCAAGTCCAACTGTTAACCTAACACTGCCAAGTCCACCACTAAACCATGTCCCTCAGCACCACATCTACATGTCTTCTAAATACCTCCCATCACTTCCCTGGGCAGCCTGTTCCAGGGCTTTACAACACTTTTGGGGCAGAAATGTTTCCAAATATCCAACCTAAACCTCCCCTGGCACAACTTCAGGCTGTTCCCTTTTGTCCTGTCACTTGTTACTTGGAAGAACAGACCAACCCCCACCTTGCAACAACCTCCTTTCAGGTAGTTGTAGAGAGGCAGAAGGTCTCCCTGATCCTCCTTTTCTCCAGGCTAAACAACCCCAGCTCCCTCAGCCACTCCTCTTAAGACTTGTTCTCTGGACCCTTCACCAACTTCACTGACCTTCTTTGGACACATTCCAGCACTTCAATGTCCTTCTTGTAGTGAGGGGCCTAAAACTGAACCCAGTACTCAAGGTGTGACCCTAGTCCTGTTGGTCACACTATTTTTGATCTAAAACAGGATGCCCTTGGCCTTCTTGGCCCCCTGGGCACGCTGCTGGCTCCTGCTCAGCCGGGTGTCCACCAGCACCCCCAGGGCCTTTTCTGCCAGGCACTTTCCAGCCACTCCTCCCCAAGCCTGGAGCTGCCTGGGGTTGGTGCGACCCAGCTGCAGGACCCGGCACTTGGCCTCATTGAACCTCATGCCATTGGCCTCAGCCCACTGATCCAGCCTGTCCAGATCCCTCTCTAGAACCTTCCCACCCTCAAGGAGATCAACACACCCGCCTAACTTGGTGTCATCTGTAAACTAACTGAGGGTGCCCTCAATCCCTTCATTCAGATCATTGATAAGGATATTAAGCAGAACAGGGCCCAGTACCCTTTGACTATGTTCTTGACTTTTGCATCTTCTTTCCAAGGACACTCCTGTGTTAATCAAGGCGAGCGTTAGGCAGCTATTTTGCCATACAACCCAGAAACAGACAATGAATTCACAGTCTTTACCTTTCCTAACAGAAATTTTATCCAAATAGTCAACGATGCAACTGGATTGCAGATCACTTCTCAGGTACATCCCCAGGCTGACAACTTTTGTATCACTTTACCTTTTTCCTCTCTACATCTGATCCCTCTGGGTAGGATGAGTGGGCACATGATCCTGAAGAGATCCTGGGAACACTCTGACTGAGTCCCCACCCGAGGGACTTGGGCACTCAGTAAGTGAGAGGACCCAGTCAGGAAAACATCCTGCTCTACCTTCCTGTCTCAGAAGGCAACTGCCAGATATTCACAGATTTATTTGTGGATGAGCTGCAGACCCAGAACTTTACTTAAAGGAAACACTTAGTAAGTAATTTTTAATAACAAACACGGATGAGGAAAACTTGGTCTGCCTGGAGACAGTTAGCAAAGAAGAGACGTAAAATTCATCAGATAAATTATCCATTATGAATTATTCACATAATTTTACAGAAAACTTTAAATTAGTGCAAGATAAAGATCCTAATTTACAAGTCCCTTCCCTGAAGCACAAGAGTATGAGAGCTTCAAACAACTAGGTTTAAAAAAAAAAAATTTAAGTTTAAGAGAGATCACTTAGGCCTTTCTGAGTCTTTAATAACTCACTTGGATAAACTTTATTAGACTTTTAGTTATGTTACATTAATTACAGAAAATGGAACTGGTGCCACATAAACTGAAGTCATCACCAAGCATGGCCCTGCCTCCTCCAGCCTAGCTTGAGTCTTACCCCCACACAGACACGCGGGGCTTTCTCACAGGCTGCTATTGTCAGAAATTAAAATACTCTCTCTACTGCAGGTAAAAAAAAAAGGCCCATCCAGACTGAAAACAAGCCATGAACTGTGTGAGGTTTGTGTCAGACTTTCTCCCAATGTCCATTCAACTGCCTGCTCCGGGGTGCCAGGAAGCCCTCATTTTATCCTGTCTACCTCGTGCTCGTATAAATTCATGGCTGTTTCTTTGAACATGTTGTGTTATCACAATCCCTTTTGCTTGCCTGGATGCTTGGGATTTTTTTAATCAGGAGGTGACATAATTGTTTCAAGTTTTAACTAAAAGACCTTTTCTGCTGCCACACGTCGTACCCCCATTGTCCTTTCTCTAGTTAAGTTTTATATACTCAGAATCACTTACAACCACAATTCCTTTGTCCACATGAGATTTAACACACACACAACCCCCATGCACAGTGCTTTACTATTCCGGGCTGTCCTTTCTTGCACTTGGACAAATGACAGGTCAATGTGCAAGGTTAAAAAAAGCTTGGGGTTTATTGCAGCCTAACAAATTTTATATTACAAGCCCATCTTGTTAAAGTGCCCAAAGCCTCAATATGCTTGTCCTCAAAATAGGGGGGGGGGGGGGGAAAAAAGGTGGTATTATATTAATAGAAACACAAAAGGTTCAAGGAGGAGGAGAGGAAACGTAATTAAACGTTAGGGATGCCAAAAGAGAAGCCTAAACTACTGTGGAGATCTGCTGGAAGCACAAGAACTTCGTGAGTGGCAGCAGGCAGCAAACTGGACCCACACTTGCAGTGTCCTGCAGCAACAAAGAAAGAAAGAAATACACTGCTGGGAATTTGGATTGCCTACACATTTTCAAAGTGGGCTTTTTGCCTGCTTTGAGCTTACACTGCAGTGGAGTAAATGATTGTAAAAGGCTCATGGGAAGAAAAAAAAAATCAAAACTCTCTTCTCAAATGGTAGCCAAGGAGAAAGGTCGTAAATTAAGACAGATCAGAACAGCTGACGTAAGCAAAATGAAGGTTGTTTTGCAAATGTACTAATCTTAATAGGGTTAGAGGTAAATATTGATCATGCAAGCAGGCTGTGCAGAAAATCGGGCTTTCATCAAGGAGGTTAAATTAACCTAACCTAATAACAGAATGAAATCAAAAGGGGAAAATCCTTTTGTCAGATTTTTTTTTTTTTTATGCTGTGAAATAATATCCAAGGGAAATGACAGAATTCACTTGAGACACTAAAAAAAGAAAAAAGAAAAATTAGACTGGTGAATGCATTAGAAAAGGTACTGCAGAAAACTACCCTCCAATGGCTAGGAGTGCTCCAAGTGACCTTTTGTAATAGAACTTCTCCATTACTGTTTTGTTTCTCTCTTTCTGAGCCTATATGTATGAGACAGTGTGTATTTTGCTTTGGCCCTTAAATGAGATTGCGTGATATACATCAACTGTTGGAGAATAGGGGTTGCTAACGGGGGCTGATCTTCAATGTCCTTTTGTCATTATACGTGGAAGAAAAAGGAACCAAATTAATTGTTTCATTTCATTTTTATTCAGTATACTCTAATATATTTTCATGTTTTGAATTCCAATTTCTCTGAGTTCACTTTGTACCCAGTGTTGGAAAAGCCATTTCTTGTATTTCTTAATATGCTTGAAGGATCTAAGGAAATTACAGAATTTAACAGCTTTACTTCAAAAAATCCATGTAAGAGCTCCAATGACCACCATAAGCTGCATGGTCATACTGGACAAATTGTCTGACCGTTTAGAGAATTTACTTATATTAACATCTAGAATATAAAGCAGATAAAACCCATCAGAGAGTTTGAAATGTTCCATTCATCAGTAAATCCATTATACTGTATAAAACCACATTGACCTCTTCCCAGTTACGACAAAAGTTTCCATTACCAGAGCTTTAAAGAACCTCTGTTTTTCTCCAAGCCTTTTAATATTTAGATGAACTCCACAGTTTGGGAAGATGTGGAATTAAACTGTGCACTCAGCAATCTGAGTGAGTCTCATACTGAAGTCAGTTCCATCTGTTAGATGCATTTAAAGAGAAAAAAAACCCCAACATTCTTCTCCTTTTTTTTTTTTTTTCTGGAGTCCTTAACACATACTCATCAAAGGAAGGCAGATGAATTGTCCCTGATAGGAAATGGCAGGTAGGAAGCAGGTGAGGACCCAGCACATCCATTGAACCTTGTCCCTGACTTTTCCAAGTCCCCAGAAAGCATAAGTTTGGTGTTGAGAATAACCCCAAAGGCCCAGTTTGGTCTGGAGCAGATGCAGGCACACAGTCGTGTATCTGTTGACTCATCTTGTATACAAGGACTGAATTTAGCTTGCTGGTCAGTAGGTGCTCATGCCAGCTTTCTGCCAGCTTGAGAGGACACACAGTACCTGCTCCGTTGTAACACCTGCATACACAATGCCAACCAATCAAAAACCTGTGGACCTGTTTGAACCAGCAAGGTGTCTCTGTGCTATATGGCTATGGCCTTTTCAGTCTGGAAAGAAATGCCATATAACTGGTTTTATCACATCATCAAACCACAGCCTGCACTCTGGAGGGCTTCATCTTTGCCTTCATGCCTTAGGCAGGTAGCTGGGATGGGGAAGTCCTTTGGGCAGGAGCAGCTGACATTCCTGGAGAGGGGGGTTGCTGGCCCAGCCGTGAATGACAGCAGTCTAAGGAGGCGCTAGTCAATGCCAGGGACATGGAAAAATAAGTGCAGGATGAAAGGGATACATTCCCCTGGGCAAGGAGACCAATATGAGCACTCTGTATGATTTGGCTGAGCATGATCCCTGTGGCAGGATGCCTTCTCTCCGCTGCCTTTGATCCCACCACTGCAATACTGCCCTCGCTGCCCAAGTCGGGGCCTGGACTCAGGAAGTCTTTGAACCTCAGATTACTGGAAGCCAAAAGAATACCCTCAAGAAGTATCACTGCAGCATCTGTTACTCTTTCCCTGGCACCTACTGTCAGCTTGGCTTAGAGAGCAGATGCCCATCTAAAGGGAGTTCCAGTCTCACTCACTCCAGCTGTTTCTCTGCGTTGCAGTCCAGAGCGGTGCTTCAGGAAGGCCCAGTGCACTCTGCCCGTCCCAGCTCTGAGCGAAGCTGCAGCCTCCAGTCCTCCTCCTCCTCCTCCTGCAAGCACCCGCTTTTCAGAAAACCCTTTCATTACAGATTTTTATTGTGCGGTTCCGACTCTCCTTAGTGACACCCAAATGACTGGTGCAAGAGGACGTCTCTTTACACTGTGGGAGTTATCTTGCTTGTACACTTATTACAAATTGACCACAAGTTGCCCCATGCGAAACAATTCTTTTGCAGAACCTGCCCTTTAACTTGCATCCCTGCAATTTCTTTTAGCACGTGGCTTTTCTGCCTATCATTAAGTCATGCTGGCATTTATCCTGGCACCTTCTGAGATTGTTAATACTGGGAGAAGGCAACGTGAGCAGAAGGTCAGCCATATCCAGAGGGCTTGAAGGGTGGGAAACATTGCTCAGTGATCTCAAAATGGAAGTTCCTAAGCTGTGGAAATCTCTTTTGGTGACCTTCAGCTTATTTGTGTGATTAGGTCCTTGTGAAGCTACCACATGCTTGTGAGTGGTTGTAAGGAATCCTGCATTCAGTAAGACAAAGTTGAAGCAGCAGTCACTCCGAGCAGTTTTGAGCAGCTCAGCTCCATTCACAGACCCAGACACCAGTGCTCAGAGCACATAAAGTCTGGGAGAGTTGAGTTTAAGAAGAGCCAGAGATTATGATTTGATTGTGGCACTGCCTTTACTTTGAGCTACGAAGGGGAACAGGTTCCCTTGAGGTTACTGAGGTTGCACAGGCTGCACCCTAAGAAATCTTAGTGAAGGCTTCTGAGTTCCCATTCTTCTCCTGGACACTGGGGCTACTGGCCCCAGAGGGGCTTCCCCCCATGGAAAGTGCCAGGGAGCTGGAGGCTTTTCCTGTGCACTGAGCATCTGGCTGTTTCTCAGGGCTGAAGAGGCAGTCCCAGGCTGATGGCTGCAGCAGGGAGGAGTGTGGCTTTTTCTGAAATAAGATGAGCTTTCCTTCACTGCAGAAGCTATGGAAGAATCTTCCTCTACAGGGAGATCAGCGCCAAATCAGTAGGACTGTAGATGGGTGAGGAGGAAACCACAGCACCCATCCAGCCATCACACATTATAGTACACACAGCACAGTGGTCGCTGGTCCCCAACAGGCAGCAGGAATCTGTGCTGTGAAGAACAACGGTGCAGAACAGCATCATCTTTTTCTAACAAAAACATTCTAATTCATATTTTTGAGCTCCATAAACCAATGAAAGTTTATGGATTTAAGTGTACTAAAAAGCTTACTGAGAGGGACACCTAATCAGTGCTTTTTTTAAGATCTGGACAGACTGGAGAGCTGGGCAAAGGCAAACCTAATGCAGTTCAACAAGGATAGGAGTAGAATACTACACCTGGAGAGGACCACCACCACACACCAGTACAGATTAGGGGTAGACCAGCTGGAAAGCAGCTCCATGAAGAAGAACTTTGGCATCCTGGTGGACAGTAAGTTCTCCATGGGACAGCAATGGGCCCTTGTGGTGAAGTGGTGAGGATTCTTCCTGGTGTCCAGGGTTTCCCCATGCCAGCAGGATTGCAGTGGCTTATGGGCACTGCTTCAACAGCTTGGTATTCTTCCAAGCCTGTCCTGAAAACCACCACTAACCAATAGGTCAAGGACCAGAACTCTGGGTGAGCAATTAGTAGGTCATCAGGGCAAACTGCTTTTGGACACCCTTCACAGCAGGGCACAGCTAGGGCCAGCAAGGCAGGCAGAGCAGTGGTATCAACAAGAGCCCTGTCCCAGCTGTCCCTGTGCTGACCCTCAGCCCCTGCAGCCAAATGGAGGGTCATGACAATCTGTGGCTTGTGTATGATGCCACATTTTTACAGAATACTTGCTTGAAGCCCGAAGGTGTGGCCCAGTCTACACCACAGTACACTGGGTGTTTCTTTGTGATGGTTTTAGGTTTGATACATCCTATGGTTGGAAAAGACCGTTAAGATCATCGAGTCCAACCATTATCTAACTCTACCAGGGCTGCTACTACACTGTATCTTTGAGCATCACATTTAGACTTTTAAATACACCCAGGGATGGTGACTCAACCACTTCCCTGGGCAGCATGTGCCAGTCTTTGATAATCCTTTTGGTACAGAAGTTTTCCCTAATGTCCAACCTAAACTTCCCTTGGGACAACTTGAGGCCATTTCCTCTTGTCCTTTTAGTTGTGACTTGTGAGAGGAGACCAACACCCACCCCTCTGCAACCTCCTTTCAGGTAGGTGTAGAGAGCCAGGTCCCCCCTGAGCCTCCTTTTTTTTTGCAGACTAAACAACCCCAGCTCCCTCAGCTGCTCCTTATAGATAGAATCCCCTCCAAGTAGCAGTGGGACCCCCACACCCAATCATCACAAAGCCACATCGAATTCATCTGAATATCTCATTTCCACAGAATCCTACTGTCACGCAGTCTGTTAGCACCTCCCGTGCAATTGCCTGTGGAAACAAAACCGAGCCAAGCAGACCTGCTGCAATTAATGCATGAGCTGGCTCCTGGACGAAAAGACACAACACGTGGGTGCCACTGCAGCTTGGGAATGCCACACACCCAAACCCAGCCCTATGTTCACACCCAGTCCTTGCTGGGTGGTACTGGGGTGGGCAGCACTGGTAAGGAGTGGAGGCGTCCTCTGTACTGTGGCACCTCTTCCTTAACCTTCCAGTTCCTGGTACCCTCCTGAGAGCATTGCTGGGCACTAAGCCTTATCTCGTGGGATTGCTGTTGCATTTCCCTATTCCTCCTGTGTATTAATACGCTCGTTTCAAACAAAACAGGTCCAGATTCAGGGTGTTTCAGGAGAGGGAGGTGAGCATTTTCCCTTTCTCTGGCGAAGGAGAGCAGTTGGCACATCAGGTGCTGCCAGCTGTCCCTCCCCAGGGACACACCCGTCAGGAGTGGTGCGAAAATGAATGTTTTATTAACACCTGGCATTTCCTAGTGTTAATAAAAAGCTTGGGAAAGGAGGTTGTTGGGAGGTGTTTGTTGGTTTGGGTTTGTTTTTTGGGGTTTTTTTTGCTTTAATTAGGAGCAAGCGGTTTCCCGCCTGGGCGCCTTTCGCTTGAGGCGAGCCCCAGCAGCAGCAGGACGCTCCCTTGGCCGGGCCCCCCGCCGCGGGGCCGCTGCCAGGAGCCGCCTCCTCTCTCCCCGCCCTCCCGCCGCTCCCTCGGACCCCGTGACGACCGGGTCCCCGCCCCGCCAGGCGGTAGCGGCGGGGAACGTGGGGCTGGGAGCCGAGCGGAGCGGAGGAGCCATGGGCTCGGCGGCTGAGCTGCTGCCGCCGCCGCCGCTCGGGGAGTGGGAGAGAGAAGCGGAGACGGCGTTCGCCCGGCACCGGAGGCACCCGGAGGAGCAGGTGGGTGTCAGAGGGTGAGGGGTCTGGGGAGGGCAGGGCCGCTGTTGCGGGGGTGCCCCGGGGATGAAGTGGGACAGCGGGGGCTGCGCCGGGGACGGGGCGGGACGCCGAGGGGAGGCGTCCGGACGTCCCCTTCGGCTTCCCGCCCCGTCCCCGGGGCAGCCCCCGCTGTCAAGCGAGAGAAAACCATAAACGCCTTTTGATTCATCTTCCGTGGCGGTGCCGTTGAGAACCCGGTGGTGTTGAGAGTCCTTCCATTGCGGCGGGGCTTATGCAACCCCAGCCGAGCTGCTCTGCGTGCCCGAGTATCGACCCTCGCCCCCCCACTCGTGGTACCCGCCCGGCCGTCGTTCCGCCCTCCGAGACGCTTATTCCGCGTGGGAAAGGATGGGAGCAGACGTACGAGGGTGGTCGCTGCACGGCATCCACGTGTGAGCATCTGACTGGAAATAACTGGGGTGCTTGTTACCATCTCCCGGAATTCCCCAGTAGTTCTGCTCTCATTCTTAACGGTTGATCACTTAAATATTTGAAGCTTTCAACCTTTTTGATTACTTCTGATGTAATGCTATTGGAGGGGGAAAAGAAAAAAAAGTAAGATAAGCTCGTTTTTTGGTTTGCCCGCTTTATTCAGCGTACACATTTTTCTGGCAGGGTGGATGGAAGTGGCTCTTCGCTTAGGAAATAAAAGGAGCCGCGTATCGTTCCCTATTGTTAATTGTAAAATGGCTTTCCACGCACTCTTTGTTTTGCAGACAGCATTGTCCCAGTGCTCAGACAAAGGCAGTGTGCTTAATGCACCTTTATTGATGTTCCAGTTAAAGAAAGCAAAACAGAACACACCCGTTTTCATCTTCAGTGCTTAAAATGCGATCATCTGCTCTGAATGCTTTGAGCGGTTAAGTAAGAGAAACGCACCGGCACTGGTGGTTGCACAGGGGCAGGAGTGCATCCTAGGGGAATTTTCAGGTGGTTTTGTGTTGAATTTGTTCATGGTTTCTGTTGAAAATTGTTGTAGGATGGTCGTGACTGCACGAACCGCAAGTGAGCCCTTTCCCAGCTACAGAATAGCTTCGTGTTTGGAAGTGGCTGGTAGCGCTTGCCTGATGTTACAGGTAGAAGTTGGCCACTTCTGAAAGACACTACTACTTGAGAATTCACTGGGTGACCATTTACATCAGCCAGTGCATCTTCCTTGGCTCTTTCTTTAGAAAAATGGGGCAGAGCAGGGCATGCACCTCTAGGTGCACTAAGAGAGGCGCAGCATTTCCCCTCCTGTAGTGTCCCCAAGCCCTCCTGCAGGATATCTCGGGAGGACAGTGAGAAATACTCACTATTTCCGACTGCTGCCTTCTCTGAAAATAGAGAAGAAGCTGCATCAGATCATCTTGGATGTTGCTGCTCTCAAACTGGTTGTAACCCCTCACCAAGGAGGGTGCTCCCTGCAGGTCACCACTGCTTTGTATCACGTGTGTGGTTTCAGGGGGTGGTGTGGGCAGAAGAGCTGGTAAAAAAATGCTAAACACGTTTTAAAATGAAGTTAGTAAAGGTAACCACTTGGGTAGTCACGGGCACATTTGGCTGAGAAACTCTCTTCCCACTTTTCTCAGGTCATGATCCTGGCCCTTTCTGACAAGTTGGGGTTGTAACGTTTGGATAGCAGAGCAGGAATTTTAAATAGGCCATAAGGAAGAAAGGGAAAACACTTCCTGTTTACTGGAAATATTTTACTGTCACAATGTGGAGTATTTTATTCTGCATAGTGAAGTGCCAGCACAAATAATAAACTAGATTTTGAAATTTGTGTCCTTTTTTTTGGAAATGCCTTTACTTAATACACAGAGAGACCACCAATATTGTATAAAGTAACAGTAAAAACAATCATCATTTGATAAATAGGAGTATTTATGTGTAGGGATGACTAAAGCTAGGTGAGGAGTTTATGGTACATACACATCCTGACAACTTTGACAGCAAAATCCCAGATTCTCTTGTTGAAGAGAAGCACAGACATGCAGCATGATTTGGAGGGGCTCTCGGGTCATCAAGCCTAGTCACAGGCTGTCACTTTGCTTTCGTGAATGTGTCTAGATTTCTCACAAAATAATCAGTTCCTGCTGCCCTTTCTGCCCCCACAGAACGGCTGTGGCTGAACCTAGTGGTTCCAGTGGGCAGGAATCCTGTTTCCAGGCTGGGTCTCACCTGGAGTGCCTCATGGAAGCACCGTCGTCGCGGTGTCGCCGCTGTGTTTGCTCAGGGTGTTTGCACTTAACACAACTCTTGGTCCTCAGCTTCAGTTTTCCTGTTTCATGGTCACTCCTGAATTGTAAATGCAGGTGGCACCTTCGTGTTACATGTGGTGTGAAAGAAATGGGTCAAAAACTGCTTTGGTGAAGGTGTAAATTCTTCTTTCTCTCAGCTGGTGTAAAGTAGAGCCTGTGTGGGAGCAAATCCTTCAGCTTTTTTTGAGAGGTTGTTTCAAGAGATGAGCTGGAGCTGGTAACCTGTGTGTGATTTAGCTTTTCTCTGTTTCATCCAGAATAAATGCAGTTTGTGTAAGATCATACCTAGTCACATAATGCTAAAAACACCTTTCTGACGAGCAGGACCTAAATAATAATGTATATACCCTTTAATGTTTTGTTTTTAAAGCAAATACTCTGTAGAAAATAAATATATTTACTTAATGTCCAACTCTCTGGCTTTAATTTTCTGCTGATTATTATGACAGCAAGGACATGATTAATGAAATTAATTTTTAAAAGAATGAGAGGGTTATGCTACTAAATGTTACACATAGCCCTTGGATTCATTATTGCAGGTAGAATTACCTGCTGATCTGGCTGATGATATGATTAATATCCTTTGTAGGTTTGCTTGCAAAGGTGACAATAATTACGCTTGCTTTAGTCTTCAGAGCGCTGCAGAAGTTTCTTCCACCTCTTCTGTATTTCACTGCTGGTGGTCACAGGTTGTGTGTGAAAGCACCAAAAGATTCGGCTGCTCCTGCAGCTGTGGGACTGGGTAGCTGCTTCACTTCGTAACTTCACCATTTTTTCCTAACTGTTGGTCGTTATTAGTCAGACACACAAGTTGTCCTGTATTTTCAACATCACTAGTTAAGGACCTCGGATCTCCTTCCCTGACCCACTTTCTAAAATAGGTTAGCTTCTGTCACAGTGCTACCATCTAAATCTCATCAGCACCTATAAATTAAACCACAGAAAAAGAATAGAAAGGTGGAACACACGCGACTGTGTGATTATAAAAGGTGAGGCAGAAGTCCTGTGTTACAGCAGGGCACGAGGTGGTGTTAGCAGGAGACAGTCTGGAGGGAGTTGGGAGCCAGAGCTGTGTCACAGCAGACACAGATCCTGAAAGCTGTGGTAGCACCGTGACTCTTCTGTGCTGAAAATTGTGTCTGGGCAGTAGCAACTTTTAGTCTCTTGTGATGTCAGTTGAAGGCAAGGCCAAAATTGCCAGCTGATTCAGGGAGGCCAGGATCACCTTGCACTGGGATAGGATAGGCAGAATCCAAAGTGCTCTCTGGCAGCTAAGCTAAAACCAGCCCTTCTCCTAGGAGATGTTTAATGCCGAGTTAATAAGCAACACACGTATTTGCAAGTAGATAAATTAGCCGAGACACCACCTTTTCATCAACCTGGGTTTGTAACTCTCTGGGATGTTTTATTGTTATTTGGAGCAGTGTTTTATCTCTGCAAGTGAAGTAGTTTGTCTTCTATTAGAAGGGCTCGGATTTAGAGGAGCTATTACTAAAGGGTTTTGGTGGTTCGCATTGAGAATTGCGTTGAAGAGGTGTGGGGTGTCTTCAGAAAGGTCAGGACTTGAACTTAAGAAATTACCAATATTGCTAGCATTTCTCCAGCGTGGAAAGAATGAGCAGAAACAAAACTAGGGGATAATATCAACAACCTTGTGGTATCCCTCGTGTAAATAGAATCATAGAATTGTCAGGGTTGGAAGGGACCTTAAAGATCATCCGGTTCCAACCCCCCTGCCAATGGCAGG